>OMLP01015009.1:0-12434 GCA_900302685.1 Spondyliosoma cantharus | reverse complement strand
CTGCTAGGAAAACATAACACTCGGGGCTCTGAGTAGCCCACTCTGGAATTGGATATTGGACTTCCTCACAAGTAGACCCCAGAAAGTTTGGACTGGCAATCACACCTCCTCTACGTTAGCTCAAACCTGAAGCACCCCAGGGTTGTGTGCTCAGCCCCCTACTGTTCACATTAACTGCAGGCAACACCACCATGCACAGGAAAATTAAGAAGAAAGACATACCCCCGTCTGCATCAATGGAGCAGGGTAAGAGTATTAGGTTCCTTGCAATCATCATCACAGAGAACATGTCACGGTCATCGAACATCTCCACCCTGGTTTAAAAAAAAAAAGGCACAGAAAAGGCCCAACTTTTGAAGAAAACTTACAAAGGCTGAATCCCGGTGCCAAATTCTGGTAGACCTTTACAGAGGAGCAATAGAATGCATCCTGACCATAAACAGCAGGGGATTAAAATAGTCCAGAACATCATAGTATTTACCGAGCATCAGTGATATCGGTGAAGTGAGATGTCTGTACAGAGGATACTAAAACACAACAACCTGGCACCATCTGGCAACACAAGTATCTGCTGCCGTACCACCAGACGACAGATCATCTTCATTCCCCTGGCTGTGAGGCTCCTCAAGTCATCATCAACACTCCACCATTTAAAATAGTTTTTGTGTTTCTGTGATAGACGGACTCAAACTATTTTTTTTTGTGTGTTAAATGATAAATAAATGCACCTTCTAGCCTTTTAATATAATCACACATTTTCCCAAATGTATTCAGGGCTCATTTTAGTTAGTACTTTTTGTTATCTAATGTAATCTGTTAGAACAGAGGCCTTACAGGTTTCTTATTAAAACTTGGGTTCTATTTTTGTAGCAGTGACCACTGGTTCCAATAGCAACAATTACAGACAAAACTTGGAGATATATAGGAGTGATAAAAAAAGTCTCACTCCCTATTTATCTTTACTTTTACTAGGGAAAAAGAATAAGGAAGTTAAAAACCCAACTCTGATGTATTCAATAATAATTTAGATTCATCATGTACAAACTTTTATTTGTTACTACTGCTGTTTTAAATGAATAAAACTGACATGAATTGTGTGTGGCAGAGGTATACTGATCTATTATAATGGCTAACTTACATTTAATCTTTACACCAATACAGCTGCTGCGTCTGCAGACTTAGACAGCATTTTCGATTCACTTGACTGCAGCAGTAGCTGAGTTTGATAAAGTGCCGCTGACAGCTACATTGAATTCCTCTTCCAAAAATCCTGTCACTTTAAAGCATCTTCCTGTTCGGGGACTGCAACATTCAACACAGCTCCGACTACAACAGCCTCCCTCTTATCCGTCTTGTCATATTACTCAGGCTAACCGAATCTGCTCTCAAATTGAGAGTCAATAGAGATTGTTGAGCTGGCACAGTGGGAAGATTGAAGATTATTTACTTCGCTTAGCCCTGTCAACAAGTGCTGTTTGTAAAAGGCACAATCAAACCGGGAAGTCACAATTCTCTCAATGTCGGTGTAAATAATGGTTACATATTTACATCCAGCATGCATGGTGATTTATAGTTTTTCCATACATGGTTAATTTACTTTTTGGTTGCACGATAGATGTCAAAAACATGAGGTTCCTAAGGAAGAACGACTTTCCAGGTTGGGAAATATAACCACCAGAGGAGCGTATGAATGCCACCAGGTTATTACTAACCCAGAGCCAATACAGATTACATTGCTGTGCCCGAAGCTAGAAAAAAAAAAAAAAGCCTTACCATGGAAGTCTATCAGATTTGTCTGGGGTGTTCAGAAAACAGGACACACTGTCTTGGAACTTTGTATATTTTGATAAATTATGAATAAAAAATATAATGATGATGATGATGATGATGATTATGATGGTAACAATAAATGAATCATCTTCTTTCTTTTGAAGGAGGGCGGTCTCCCTCTATTGACCAGCGGCAACAAACTGAAACAAACTGACACACTGAACAAAACTACAGGTGGGAAAGCGTGTACTTAGCGCCCGATGCAAAACTTTTTTGCGTACACACAAACTCAGCCATGTCAAATTAATTTTGCGAATCAATAAAAACAGAATACCGATGCTTGTACCAAATATTGTAGATATAGATAATATGTAGATATTGCTACATCGCAGGTTTACAGTGAATGTGAGACATGGATGGAAAATAATAGATGTTCTTTGACAGTAGTTTCCAACCTTTTTTCTAGACACACTACCCATTTCCAATTGGACGAGTTCAAGTACCCCTTTGTAAATTTGCTAATTTATGGGACAGACTTTGTAAGGATTATCATAAACTTCTCTAAATCAGTTTCTGTTGCTCAGTAATATCTCACTTCCTATTAAAGCAAACATTGTATATTCCTATACAGAAATCATATCAGCTATTTGTGCTGGTATGGTAGTTGAAAGTGACACTCATGTACTCGCTTCTTTATTAGCTTCTACGGCGCTGACACTTTTCTTTTTAAGAGATAAAAAGTGAATCTTGTCTGCCTGTCTGCTTGTGATCACACAGCAGTGTCTGCTCTAATTCAATTAATCAAACCACTTCATTTGGCAACACTTTGCGCGAGGGGTGCATGATTTATAATGAATTCATGCCCGAAGAAGAATTGACTAATTTTAATTCATGTAGTATTTCATGAGCTATCAGTAACGCACAAGGATTAACAGTATCTCACGCCTGACTTAAGAACAGCGACGTTAAAACGAGTCTGCGGGAAATGGGACAGGCCCAAAAACTGACCGGTCTCAGCAGTGCACATCATGTTGTAATGATGACCAGGTCGCCAACTATGTGAGGGGTCACAAACATGATGAAGTCATGAAAAAGTAATGCTGTAAATCATGACAACAACACTTCAATTCAACCGAAAATAAATGTGCACTGCTGCGACTGGTCAGTTTATGGGCTGTCACTTTAACTGCAGAAGAAGAAGAAGAAGAGGACGGGAATATCATTAATAAATCAGAAGTCTTCATGCCTTTGCTGCACCACAGGACTTTCAGAGTCATGATATCACTCTGCTCTTCACACTACACAACTCTCTTCCGGTCAACAGGGACTCAGACATCACATGCTTACACACACACGTGCCGTGGGAGTGACGCAGTCCAAGCAGTCAAAGTAGATTAGCAGTGAAAAAACAAGAAAGTACAAGAAAAAGAATGAGTGAAACGTGAAACTGCCTGCTCACATTCTGGTTCAGCAAGGATGACACTGTTACAGACGCTTACAAGCATGTGTGTGTGTGTGTGTGTGTGTGTGTGTGTGTGTGTGTATTCTGATGGAAACAATAAGCTACCATTGTGCTCCATACACATAGATGTATGATTAGCCGAGGTAGCATGGATGACGGCAGCAGAGAGAGGGAGAGAGAGAGAGAGAGAGAGAGAGAGAGAGAGGTGGGTCTGCTCTGACTGGCTGTAGCTCGCTCACGGCCCTCCGACCCGTCTGCGACTCGGCCAGATGTTCGGCCTGCTAGTTTTCACGTCGGGGTCTACAACACACGGCGAGCTGTCCCCAAGCTCCTGGGTCGCGCTTTTAAAAGGTTCACACATACAGATTGTTGTTCACAGGACCGATCTCTGGCTTTTTTTGTCGTGACTTCCAACAAACCCTCTGGGAGTGGGAGATCAGGGCTAAAGTCCTGCGGCATGAATTTGGCATTAGTTATAGCATTAATTTATGCATCATTCTTGAATTAAATTATGACCGGGACATGTCAACTCTTACCCATTCCTGTATGTTCATTAAGTACTACACAGGTGAAATGAATCTGTCCTTTTTCATGCATGAATTCATGAGAATAAATGTTCTTTTAATTCATTTCATTAATCGACCCGCTCTTACACAGTCCTTTGGAATTCTTATCATTATTATTCCGATTATTTTTATCATTGTAAATTATGTTGTTGTAAGAATCATCATAAGGATTTTTTTCGTAACTTTAACTGCTTCGCACAGATCGGCAACTTTAGCTGCCTCCTCCTCATCATTTCTGCGAAGGAAGAACAGCCCATCATCGCTGTAAACCTCAACAAAGATGGCCAACCTCATTAGGTATCAGCCTCCTGAGTGAGGACATGATTGAGGCTTTCTGTCATTGTTTTTACCGAATGATGATATTTTCTTCTGCATATTGACTTGGTGATGTTTTATAGCAAAAAGTTTCGCTAACTTTAATCTCTGATACTAGTGGTTGGATGCCGTCTTGCGTAGCTATTCAGAAATCTAAACATACATACACACTTTAGCTGGAAGCCTACTCGCCAACAGTCTTGCAAAACAGTCTATGCCTATATTTCTGGAATGCATTAAAGTGAGTGTACAACTGACCGCATTTCATTTTCAAACATTTGGGCGCATGTGAATATGTTTCTTTCATTACATGATAACAGGCTGAAGTTGGGCATTCTGAATTTTTTTTTAGCTGCAATTTTGACTGATTTACTCCAATATCTAGCCAACACTCCACACACACACATACCTTTCTGAAATCCCTAACATGTTTTCTAACCACACCAGAAGAAAGAAGGTACTGTAGATATTATACCCAGAGTAAGCATGCCACAGCTGTTAGCGTTATTTGTGCCAAAAAATAAAATTCTGCTAAAATGTGATAATCTGGGAGAGGTCACTTTGTATTCTGGAACACTCGTATTAGCTATCAATCAGGTAACTTAACTTTATGCAAAACAAGTTCAGTGTCCCCATTTGCTTAAAAGCAGTATGAAAAAATGACAAGGACAGAAAGCTGAATAAGAAAATGCATAATTCATAGATATTTAGTGAATTCACAGACATTCATTTAAAACACAGTAATAAAGATATCAATAACATAATAAATATCATGAAAAATATTCAACATTTCTAAAGTGGACATTACATTCATTTAAAACATTCATTCCCCCCCCCATAAAATAATGGTGCAGGCACATTGAAAGGTGAAGTTGGTGCTGTTATGAACTGGTTACCTTCCTTCCCTGACATATCACAGAATCACACCCACAACAACGCAAGTAGGCCCGACAGGGAATTTCAGTCCAGCTGCTTACTTCCTTGCAACCGCAGGGCACAGCCTACCTTTACAGCCCTTTTTTCTTATCTTTTTTTTGTATTGCCTTTGACCATAGACAACGTAAGCTTCTTCTACTAAATCCTCCAGCTGCACTGTGAGCACTACAACAAACACAGTGTGCTGTGTGTCTGACCACTGCACCAGCATTCCAGATCACTATCTTTTTAGGGTTTTACAATCTTCTTTCTAAAAATTCCTGACCGATGGCAGGCCTCGTTCTGTCCCCGTGGCCCCTTCATTCTCCTTCATATGGACTGCTCTGACAGCCTGAATGCTTTGAAAAGCTCGTCTCAAAAGAATGAATAAAAGGGTGTCTGCACTAGCCAGATTTTGGAATTTTCTGAAAAACTGACAACCCAACAGCTACTACTCCAAAAAACAATCAGCCAGGTGTTTGCAGGTGTAAAAAAAAAATGGACAGAGCTCTGAGTACACTTCAGGTGTGGCATGGATAGAGTTTTTATTCAAAGAACAGCTGGAGAGAGTGTGTCCAAAATCCAAAAAAGTCTCAACACTGCAGCAAAATAGAAATAATAGTTAGAAAGTGCCATCCAAAAAAACAACTTAGAATGCCAGATTGACTCCTGCTAGTATTTAGTGATCTGCTACCTCTGCAGCCAGGTCTAAAGTAAGGGAATGGAAATATGTTTAAACCAACAGTTACAATTCAGTTAGAGGGTAAGTCAGTTTTTAGAGTTGCATGTTTTGTCACTTTGTTCATTTTGATTGTGATTTAATGTTTGTTTTATCAGAGCCTGAGAGAGGAGAGGACGCCAAGATGGTGGGTGCCGGGAACGCCAGAGACGGCGGCGCTGTGATACCAAGGACGCCAACGCCAGGACATGGCACACGAAAGACGGTATGTGCCCTGGACTAACTGCAGGCCTCGTCCACCATCGGCGGAAGTTGGGGTCTGCCACTTCGGCTTCTTCTGAGAGGGGGACGATCCAGAGACACTGGGACCCTCGGGAGAGACTTGGGCTGGGTTGATCTGTTTTACCTTTTTATATAATAAATCGTGTGTACACTGCTGATTGAACTCGTGGTTTTTAACTCCGCTCAACCCTGATTTTTAATTAAGAACCTGTGTGTTTGTTTCCTTTTTAAGAATCCTAGGCTCACAAACCTAGGTGGCTTTTGGCAACACATTTTATTGAATCAATTAACTTTAGACCCTTTCAGCCCTCACCACATAAGCATGCTTTACAAAAACATTGATCAACCACTTACAAAGTAGTATAAAAATCGCCACTCTACAAGAGACAATGACTTAATAAATGGTTTGTAAAGCATTTAATTGTTCAACTATAAACTAAAGTGTAGTTAACTATACAGCTACCATTTATAAATTATGGGTATTATAAAGTGAAATTGTCTGAAATGTTTTTTTATGTAAACGTATTCCCATACCCTTAACCAAGAACCAAACCACAGAGGTAGCAAGGCAAGTGATAATAGTGATAAATGGCTGCTTGAATTGTGGCATGAAGTATACATATGGCACTTTTAAATATACATTTTCCAATTCGATAAAGACGCAGTTTGCCATAAAGTTTGTGAAAATACGTAATTATGAAGACTACACGCTCAGATATTGACGTAACTTGGTACACATGGTAGTGCTGCTCATATATACAAACCTGCTCACAAAACTGACAAACTACCCTTTCACATCACTGCAGTTGTCTAAGTGGCCAGATTTATTACGATTTTCACCATTTTTAGCACCTTTTATTCGCCGTGTTGGTGACGTATGTTGAGGGAGACGATGTAGTTCACTTGGAGGTTTTAATAAAAAGCTACATGGTTGCCCACATTATGACAAACAGCGACTTTATTGACGTATCTTTTGAATTGACATACGTATGTGTGATTTATTGCACAACTCAAGCAAGATCAAAAATATTACTTGGCTCTCTCTTCATTCAATACCACACATATTCTCCTAAACAAGGTCTCATCAGGTCCAGCGGAAGACGTGTGAATTGTTTTGGTTTGGCATTTGGACAACAACAAAAATGTTATGTAAAACAAAATTACCAAAAATATTAACATGTATATGTAAAAAATGTCCCTTTTTTTTTCTTTTGGCCTTTTCATGGCTTATTTTGATAGGACAGGCAAAGAGTGACTCACCCTGGGCAGGTGTGACGAGGACAGAGGCCTCTCTTCATCTGGCCAACACTGTGCCAATGAGGCCAATACTGAGGCGGCCCAATTTTCCATCATTTTTTTATGGCAGATATGGGCTTCCATAAACCTGAGCTTAACCTGTACATTTTCTGTAGTCCTAAACGATAAGCGCTCTACAAGAGTTTGTACAACTTGAGCTTTGTTTCAAATATTTTAATGTAGAAAACAGGATACTCATCATACATGGCATCCAAATAAACATCTTTTTTATTTTATTTCTTACCCAAGCAACAAAAGAAGGTGATATCACATCATACATTACCCAAGAGAAACTGTCTTATCACAGTAGAAAATCAACAACAGACCCATCCCCCAAACCCCCAGCCCTCTCCAGGAGCATTGCCTGATATTACATGTAGTGTACATTATGTGTTATATACAGGATTTGAGCTATTATAGTCTTCCAGGTAGGACATTAATGGGTACCAAGTCTTTTCAAATTCACAGAGCATGTTGTTGAGAATAATTCTTATTCTCTCCTAATGCAGTTTCCGCCAGCTCAGCCAGAGTTTAACTTTCTTCTTCTTCCAAAATGAAAAAAGCCCATTAGATAAAAGGCGTTGCTGAGCTACCTGCCATCTCCTCAGCTTGTCTGATCTAAAAATCCACATCCAGAAGTTCTGCAAATTGGTCTGGTAACATTTCTCACATTGTGGTGAGATTTCAGGGAATATCCAGTGTCATTTTTAAAATAGTGCATGTTATACAATACTTTAAATTGTATTAATAAATGTCCTGTATTAATCAAATGTGTATGTACCTACTTGGCCCTCATCCCAGATATCCTCATTTAACTGTTCATCCAATTCTGTTTTCTTGCCCTGATGCTGTTGGTCATAGATGGGGCTATTCTCCGCAACATACTGTACAGACAGGAAATATTATAGACACATCAAATGTTTTCTATATTTAGTTTTAGCCACTTCTCCACCTGTTTTCCAGCTTACAATGAGTTAAGCTCCCACACAGTTTTACAGAGCAGCAGTAACAACCGATAAGCAAACTAATTGGGGACTTTCTTGAACAATAGACATTCTAGCAAAGTTTTCCAGTCTGTCCTTAGTCTTACACTTGGCAGCACCTGATCGCACAGTCGTTGGCAGCCGGCCCAGGGACGAAGAATCTACTGACTGAGCTGCTGGCTTGATGGAGAGAGGAGAGAGCTGGGGTGAAGGAGGAGAGAGAGAGAGAGAGAGAAAACGAAAGGAGATTTAAACCCTACCCTCCATCTATCCGGATGGGGAAAGTGAGATCACTGGCAAAAAGAGATTGATGAGCTCCCTGCCTTGGTCAGGACCCAGCGGGGATATTGTGAATGCAGAGTTATGTGCTTCACAGAGTCTTCGCTACAGGGGAATACACCAGACTCTATGATCACACTCAAGGGTTTGATGCAAGCAGACACATGGAATCAGAGCAGTAAAAATAAAGGAAGGGGCTTTTTTTTCTGTTTAAGTAATAATCTATCAAACACATCCTTTTCTCTGTGGAGATTTTTTTCTTCCTGGGAAAGAAGAACGTGAAAATTGGATCCCATCTAAGAGGTTTCATGAGCAGTGAATCGCTTGAATCATCCTTGTACAGGATCAATCAGCACAGCCAGTTGTTTACAGTGCTCCATCTCCTCGACACTCATCAGACATGTGAAATGCAGGAGCAAGGTGAGATGCTAAGGGTACATAAAGCTTCATTAGTGAAAGTTCATCAGTCATTGACATCAGCAGGTGCTCCGGTGATTGGTTGGAAGAAAAACTCAAGCACTCTTTGCCCTCTATGGATATTGATTGGACATCACGGTGGAGGTGACTGAACTTGCATGTAGATTACTGTGTATACACACATTCTGTATATCAGCACTTAGCTGTCAGAGCTAACAACAGTTCTTTAATGTGCTGAAACTCTTTATCAGTCATGCATGGATGGACAAAGAAAGTATTCAACCATGTTGATAGTAGATGACTCATCCGCTGGTTCTTGTTCTCAAATGTGAAGATTTTCTGCTTTTTGCTTTATAGTTGTAAATTAAAAATCTTTGTGTTTTGGAATGTGCTCTGGACTCTTGGACTGATTGCTTGACAAAACAAGCAATCTGAAGTGCAATGGTCTTTTTTGACTAATGTATAAAAACTGAAGAAATAAACAATTATTATCAGCAGATTAAATGAACTACAATAACTTTTAACTGGTTATCAAACTATTAAGTTATTGTTATTGGCTGCTGCTGTCTGAATTCTGAAAAGTAAAACAAATTGTTTTGGTGGAGTACTGAGGACAAATTGAGGTGTCTTGCATGATAGATGATGATTGCTATGTTAGTGTTCTTCCTGGGACATCATAATTAAAGGTCATATTGATAACATTTTTATGTCGACAAATAATGTTTCAAAAACAATTCATCTACAGAGTTTGCAGAAAGGGTACAGAATAAAAAAGTATTAATTTACCTTGAAAACATTATTATGACTGTTTTTTCGGGTCCAGAATAATTGTTTTTTTTTATGTCTGTGTTCAGACAGCTTCTGCAAAGCCTTGTGAACCAGTAGTAATGTTGTTGGTATCACAGGGTGGTATCTGTGTTTCGTCAGTGATCATCAGTCATAGTTTCCAGTTTGTGGAAAAACTAAGAAATGTCTGAGGTTTACCGTTTGCGCCCAGCATATTGTGTTTCCCTAATGTTAGCAAGCTAGCATTAACAATGTCAACATTAGCTCACCTTAGCAACGTTAACCTTTGCTAGCTTATGTTATTTGCGTAACATTCATTTAAGTTCATATTTGCTGGCTAATGTTAGGAAAGTTTAGCAACATTAGTTAATGTAACAAACAGGCAACCACATGTGGGGCAGTGTTGTAACCTGAATGCAATTGGAGGGGGTAGATGGAATCTTTGCTGTTTCAATATAAATAAATAATCTATCAAACACATCTGTTTCTTTGTGGAGACATTTTTCTTCCTTCTTGAGAATTGGATCCCATCTAAAAGCTTTCATGAGTAGTGGACTGGTTGAATCATCGTACAGGATTGATTGGCACAGCAAGTTGTTTATGGTGCTCCAATCTCTCATCCAGTGATATCAATAACACATTCAATTTTGCTCCAGAGCCAATATTGCAACTGACCAATCACCTTTATGTGATGTCAAAGGTATATGACTCAATGAAATAACCAGAAAAATACACGCATTCTTTCAAAACCTTGTTTCCCTGAACCTACTCAAGTATTTTTGTTCCCTAAACCTAAACACATAGCGGGTGACAACTGAAAAGAAACAGACACTAAGCGAACTTTGTAGAAAAATATTAACTGACTGACTGACTGACAATAATGATAATAATAATCATAATAATGATGATGATGATAATTTGTTCCAACCAAGATAAAAACCCATCTCTTGGGTAATTTTCTCATAATTAGAAATGATGGTCCTTGGAGTGGCAAAGCTACACGATATGATACAATAACTTTAACGTCAGTTCACACTGAAATTCAAGATGTATACTCAGACAGCTACTGTGTGCTCTAGAGGTTTACACACAAATTAGACATCACAACAGAATGATTGGTCACTAGCAACGCTGGTCCTGAGACAACACCAACATGAATATCAGATACACTAATTGGCATTGTTACCCAGCTGTATCTTGCTCTCAGGTGTTATTATAAATGGAACTAAGGAATGTTGCAAATCTCTTGGCTGTAGGATTACATCTAACATAGGTATGAACTGTAAGGTCACTTTTTAAGGTTTACCTCGTTTCACCAACCTCACATTATACAGTTACATATTAACGTTACATAGCTAAAAATACATAAATTACCTCATTGTTACGCATCCTGCAAACACATTTATTGAAAAGAGTGTAGCTATATCCAACATACAGATTTCAGAACAGCTGCACGCACTAGCCAAATGTTCTTTGTAGCTGCTTTAATTGTAATGACATTTTCTTCAGTAGAATTCATGGTACATGATATCAGACAGAAATAGTGCACCGTTTTCCACAGACATATAGCCTCTGGATCACAATGGACATGTCAAGGAATAAGTGAGCTTTCAGGATGATGGAAAGCCAAAAGGCCTTGCCTGTCAAAAGAGAGCTGAAGAGGGGGCTAAAGCACAGCCAGAACACCAAGTGAGAGAAGACTGACAGCACCCTGCATCATCAGTGAATTGAAAAGATAGAAGCAGGAAAAGAAACGGTGCACAGCCAGCCGGATTATCAGGTCCATCATGTCCGTCACACCCGGGGGTCAGAGCCACAGCGCTATCCCCTGTCTCCGGCTTTGAAGGATCCTCGCCCCAGCCTGTGCCCTCCTTGTCACTGCTGCCCAGGTGAGGCAGCAGTTGGGTGTCTTCTGCATAAGCTAGGTAGCTCAGGAAGGGATATCATGACTGCAGAGGAAGTAGGTCAAACTTACATCCCCCTCAGAGGAAGGTTCACGCCGTTTCACACCTTGATTCGTGAGACTCCGGCGTGAGTGTTAGAGGCCGTACAGACGAAAACGCTCTTCAGTGAAAACGCACTCTTATTTAATCGTTTTGCCCGACCGTCCAGACAGAAACGGGAAACGCAGCGCCTGAAAATGCACTTTTTTGAAAACGGGTCTCAGGGTGGAAAAATCCGAAAACGGAGCCCTCCCGTTGCCGTCTGGATGGTGAATCCGCATACATTCCAAAACGATGACGTCATCTCCCCACCACGCGGCGTCTCACAACAACAACAACAATAATGGCGGATCTGCTTGTGTTCATGTAAGCCCCAATAGTTCCAAAACATACGCTGGCTGTCATGTTCTTCTATGGGACAGACAGCAGCGATTTCGTTATTGAACGGTAAATATTAAAAAACACACTCACCCAAGTACTTTTTCAGCTGTTATTGCATTTTTAAGAGCCAGGGTAACAACTAAAAGCTGTGTATTACTTAGATAAGCTGGGAAAAGCTTAGTGTTCATGTTTAACTTTTCTTTCCCATATCATCCATCTGATGATAGACGTCTCATGATTTTCATTCTAGCGCAGCTGTGCTGTATTATTGATTCCCGTGATTTTGCTTATAAATTCCGATTCAGCTATTAGCTTACCTTCGTGGTACTGAGGTCTGCCGTGGTCCGTTCAGCATTCGCC
>OMLP01015008.1:0-10155 GCA_900302685.1 Spondyliosoma cantharus | reverse complement strand
AAGCTGCGTGTCGCTCGGTCAGCACCGCGGACAGCTCCGGAGCTGCGGGGCCCTGAGCTCTCCCCGCATCTCTGTCGGCCTCATCCAGACACACTCACACACTCATCTCATCTGTTTGCAGGTGATCACTCCACTGAAGACACCCGAGAAGGGGGACAGCGGACAAGATGAAGCATTTTCTCAGGTAACGACAGACAGAGGCTCTATTACTGCACATGACGCGGAGCTAAATGTCCACGTACCGTGTCTGAACGTGAAGGAATTCATTTGGAAGCCTCTTCTCGTGTTTTTGACGGCATGTTCAGATGTATTCCCAGTTCTCCCATTGAAGCCCTTCTCCCATCGATTACAGTATTGTGTGGCCAGTAAAGAGGCTCTTGTGGTGTGAAGTGGTTTGAGTGGGGTCGCTCAGAAAAAGAGGCCCCTTAATAATGGAGCACATGTAAACCAGGTGGTCTCCCTCAGTGCCTCTATTAATAGTCCTGTTGCTTTGTGTGTGTTTCAGTACTTTTACACTAAGGCACACAACAAATATGAGCAGTGACTGAGGAGCGAGTAAGGAATGAATCAGGAAGGACTGGATAGTTAATGATAGCCTTTTTAGGGGTTTAAAGATAAAGGAAATATGCATAATAAATGTATCTTTTCCTTAAAAAACATTATAAGGATTGTGAATCACTAATTTTAAAAATGTTTTGTTTAACTCTGTGCACGAATTCTGACATTTGGTTCCAGCCGCTAACCAGATTTGTCAGCAGGTAGCATATCACCTTTGGTATCATGTGGTATGTGTTTCATCAGCGTCAACAGTCTTATTAGTTGTTGTTTTGTGGAAAAAATAAACATAAAAATGGCTGATTTATCAAGTATGTACCCAACGAACTGTTCTCAGTGACGTTGTATTAAATCTGGACACAGTGTTGGAGGCCCATTAATTCCCGTGAAAGCTGCTCAGTTGCGTTTTGAAGCCATATCTGATCTCTGACCTGATCTTCTGTGTTGTGCGGCCCATAGAGCAAACTCGCTAGAGACTTCCACCGAGCGAGCCAGCTAACTTCCCGTTTGGTGCCTGGCTAACTTAAGTGGGGATAAAATTATTTAATTGTACGGCTCCTTTAGACTTTGACCAAATGGCTCAGTCAAACAACTCATTTTGGGGGTTGTGACGCTCCAAAAAAATGTATCCATGGTTTTACAGATGCATCTTTCACAATGTAAGCTTATGGAAAAAAGTATTTTTGGGCCTCAGTGCAACACGATGTAATTACACGGTTTGGCCATTAAGAAAGTTGGCTTCAAAGCATAACACTCCTCCTGGGGGCTTGGCTGTGCTGCCCTAATTTTAGCTAGTCAACGTAACAGCTAGCATTAGCAATGCTAGCTAGCGCACACTTGAGGGGGCTGATGATTTGAACAACGGCACCTCATGTTGATAAAGCACGAAGTCAGAATATTGGATTTTCACAACACGATTCACATGGATGTGATCATGATATTTACACAGAATGTGAAAAAAAAATACAACTACATTTTCTTTAGCATTTACACTCAAAACGCTTGTGTAGGTAGATGGAGAGAGAGTCTGTTACTAACCTGGGCCGATGCCGTAACTAAGTTTCAGGGGGTAAAGATTCTGATAACCATATATCTGTCAAGTTTTTTATCCTTAAATGTGTTTCTTTGCCGAACGATATGTCGGTCGGTCTCAGCTAGTACCCATGATTGTACAAGTGTGCAAAAAGCACAATCATGCGTAGTAAATTATTCCGCTTTATGCTCGGTGTTAAGACTCATTGCACCTACTCTGAGGAAGCGAGAATGTAAAGAACGTGAAACTGATCTTTATCGTTTGTGTTGAATTGGTGGAGTGCCCCTTTAAAAATGCTCCTGCTCCCATCACCTTGTCTTCATGCTCACCTCCTTGAAGGTTAAGAAAAAGACAGAGTGTCTATATGAGCTGTTTAACATGCCAGTCTCATCCACAGGCCTATAGAGGAGGAATCCTTCTTTCAGGGCTGTTCTTACACCTTCTGTCTTCCTTTTTTGTTTTTTTGACATGGGAGATGATATTATGCTGTGATCGCTCAGCATCTTAAGGATTTATTTATGCATTTAAAGCTTGTAAACTCGATTCCACAAAAGCAAATAAAAGAGGGAAATGATGCCCTGCCTGTGTGGGGCTCACAGAGGGGGATTTGTAGGTTATCTAGAGTGCAGGTTGATGTATTTTGTCAGCCTCACTGCCAACGTTAGCCCCCGATAATGCATGAGAAACCAAACAAACAAACACAATTTAGGTCCTAAATCTGAGTTTCCACTGGCACGTTGTACAAACTGTGTTCTGTCCTTGATATTTAGTAATCAAAGGCCGTGAAGTGACAGGACAGAAGGTTTTACATTAAAATAACATTGAACATGTGCAGAGTGAAACTGGCGAATGCCGGAAATCATTTGGTTTCTTAATGGGTCACTATACATTTCCCAAGACACACATCTCCAATTTCATTCTCAGTGTCACCTGTAAAAATAGCACACTTTGATCGGCTGCAAGTCTAACCTGCTCCACAAGAAGTGTTACACAGTTTTTATGACTTTCTTAAAAACTTTCATCGTCCTCCTTGATTTCCATTTTATGCTCATAATTATTAGCTGTTTTAGTCCTGATGGAGCCATTTTAACAGCTCAGTGTAGACGTGGTTCTAGGCCGGGGTGTTTAGGATAAATTGGAGCAATTACAGGACAATAAATAAGACAGGAAATGGACGAAAGAACCATTTTTGCTTCACAAAGTTGGTCGCAGGCTCTTTGTGAAATACTAGATCAGCACTGGATCGGAGAAAAGAACATCACTTTTAACTGTTAAAAAGACATGGGAGATTTGTATCTATACGACATCTGTCTTTTTTCCAATCTAATCCCTCCTGTATTCTCCTCTCCAGGGTGGTGACCCAGTTCTTCGTGTTCCTCTACTGTAAATGTCTGTGGCGGGGCCTCAAGTTTGTCGCCAGGAAGTTCACAGGCCGCTGCGAGCTGCAGCGGATCTGCTACAACAACAAGCATGGTGCCCGCAGGACCCTCAAGATAGGTAGGCCCACACACTGCCTGTCTGCCTGCATGCTGTCTAACACTTTAATTTACTGTGATCATTAAATTATTGTATGCACGAATCAACAATCATTTTAAAGCAGCTTTACACTGATAAATATCATGTTCATAGTCAATATTTTTTTGCATTGGATTTCACTGTATGTAACTCATGTTTATTATCCTGGCTTTAAGAGGAACTTTTGAAATGAAAAAACTTTGTTTTTCATCCATCCATCCGCTTTATGTTTTATTCCTAGAATACTTTTATACAAATGTTCACAATTCAATTCACAATCAAGATACTGTCACGTTATAGATATATATAGATATTATAGATATTTTAGTTGTTACGACATCCAAACGTTCTTTTTATAACAAGAAAAGTTTCTTGTCATAATGTGATAAGTTTGTTTGTCATAATAATTAGAATTTTTTTTGGCATAATGTGAAAACCATCTTGTTATAACAAAAGATGTTCATGTTATAATGTGACAGTGATCCATTTGTCTTTTTTCTGGTGTGGCCGCAAAACACTTTACACTATTTTCTGCCTTGAACCATATTCAGCATATATTTCTGAAGCTAAATAGCACTTCATTATGTTACTAAATGCAGTCATCTTACACTTTGCAAACATTTCCTTACAGAGTCATCTCTGCGTTACTCCAAGAATGAGGTACGGGTCTCTAAATTTCTGAATATACTCAATAAAATGTCCATTAAAATACAGATACGTCACTCAGTTTTCTCTGTTCATGTTTGTTCCTGCCATCTTTGTTGTCTCTAGCTGCTGCAGTCTGCCCTCAGCATCCATCCTGATAAAGTGGAGAAGACTATCGACGACATCATGGCCTTGAAGAAGATTAACCCTGACACCAACCCACAGTGAGAAACCACATTTCATATCGCATTTATGTTACTTTATCACTTGCGTGAGCGTGTTGTGGTGAATTAGAGGTTGTCACTGGAGTGTCAACATCCTCAGATTAGCTGTGAATAAATAACACAAACTTCTTCCTCAGCAATGACTTCAGCTCTTGAGCAAGACAGTGAAACAAGGAACAAAAGATTGTGCGGGCACATGGCAGGTCACTGCATTAATTGTTCTGAATTCCCTGATACAAGCAGCCCGTCCTCTCCCTGCATGTCCCCAGGCTGGGCATCTCTCTTCAGGCCAGCCTGCTGCAGATCGTGGGCTACAGGAGCCTGGTGGCCGGGGTGGAGAAGCTGCGCAGGGAGCCATATGACTGTGAAAACACCGAGCACGAGGAGATGCTGATGAAGGTTGTCAGGAACATTCGTCTACATTTAACCTGTCCGTTATCTATTCAGATCTTGACAAAATACGCTAGTGATTCTCATTTTTTCCAGACATACCTATCTCCTATTCATCCACACTGCTATCAATTTGACAATTTGGCCATTCCTTTTAGCTAAATCTTTCATCTTCAGTTTATTTATTAATTTAACTGTCAATAATGTTAACATGTTGTCAACTATTTATCCATTGGTCGTAATTAACTTTTTAAACTCTTGAGCTATTACTTTGAGGGTTTTACCCACTAGCCTTTAGAAAACTTTAATCTATTAATCTATTAGCCTACTCTAACTATTTTACTATTTCCACTGTTTATCCATATGTTTTAGCAATCTATTGAAACCATTTAGCTACCCATTAGCTGTTTCAGCTGCTTACATTTTAGCTAATTAATTCAACTATTTAATAGTTACTTGTAACTAACTAATCCCTCTCTTTAGCTATTAGCTTTAACGATGTTTAACCTGTTTATCCATTACTTTTGGCTAACTATTTCAACCATCAATCCATTAGCTTTTCTTTTAGTAAATTGTTTCAACTGTTTATCCATACATTTTGCTAATTCAACTATTTGTCAATTACTTGTTGAAAACTTCTTCAGCTCTTAAGCTATGAGCTTTAGCTGACTGGTTTAACTGTTTACGCGTTATTTCTAGCTAACTTTTTCAACTACTTATCCATTCCTTTACTTTTAGCTGTCTATTTTCAACCATTTACCTATTTAAACTGTTTATCGTAAATGTTTATTTTAGCTGGCTATTTCAACTGCTTAATCATTAATAAGTATTTAAGCATTAATAAGTATAAGCTATTTCAGCTAGTTATCCATTAGTTTTTCGGCAAACTATGTTGACTGCCTTTCCGTTACTTTAAGCCAGATATTTCAACAGTTTTCCTGCTAATTTCCTAGCTTACTATTTCAACTGTTTATCTTTCATTATTAATTCATTTGTTTTAGTTATCTATTTAAACCATTTACCCATTAGCTGTTCAACCATGTAACTATCATTTTTAGCTCACCATGTCAGCTATTTAAAAATGGATTTATCTCACTATAACCATTAAAACCATTTATCCATTACTTTTGGCAACCTATTACATCCGTCTATCCATTTCTTTTATCAAACTATTTTGACTATTTATCTATTCCTTTTAGTTAGCTAACAATGTCGACTAGTTATATGTTTCTTTACACAACTATTTCAACTGTTTATCTATTTTAGCAATCTATTTAAGCCATGTATCCATTGTTTTTGCTACGTTAATTGCTTGTTTAATATTATTAATCCACCTAATCTAGTTCACCATTTATCCATTACGTTCAGCTAACCATGTCAACAGTTGATAATTTGTTTTTAGCTTTTAGCTATTTGAGCTGTTTGAACATTGATTACATTAACTAACCCTTAAAACCATTTATCTGTTAATTTTGGGTAACAACTGTCTGTCCATTAGCTATCTGTGTAAACCATTGACTCATACCTATTTTAGCTATTTCAATTGTTTATCCATTACGCTATTTTTAGCCACACTGGTAACCTATTACAACTATTTATGCATGCAGCCCAATTATTTTTTTATAGATGGAAACTCTTGTCAAGAAATATGTGTACTAATCTGTGGCGTGTGTGTGTGTGTGTGTGTGTGTGTGTGTGTATTGTAGCTATGGAAGGAGCTGCGTCCTGACACACCTCTCACCGGCCGCATCTCTAAACAGTGGTGTGAGATCGGCTTCCAAGGCAGCGATCCAAAGACTGATTTCAGAGGCATGGGTCTACTGGGCCTGCACAACCTGCTGTAAGCTCTCAGTCACTTTATTCACACTAAAAGGCTTCAGTGATGAAATAGCTTCCTAAGAATTGGATACGATAAAAAGTGCGATCGAATGAAGTCATCCTGAATTCCCTCGTCTTGAAGCTTCTGTCATCTCTCTGCAGGTATTTTGCGGAACACGACAAGACCACTGCTCTGCAGATGCTCCATGACTCCCTGCAACCAAAGCACAAGTACGTCAGCCACTTTTCTCAACTTTTAGCAAAGCATGCTGGAAACAAAGGCATACACCAAGTGTTTTTGTAGAAAGTGTCACTGGTTGATCACAGACTCCAGGGCAGTAGGATCCCAGACTAAAGAAATGTGAAGTTAAATCAGATGTTAAGCTTACCTTTCTGATAGACACGTGGTGTATCCCTTCAACTTTAAACTGCACTTGGTCACCCATGACTCTGCATTTCTGCTTGATTATATTCATTCCTACAGCTTGATGTCATTCACTGCTGCTTGTATTGTTTCTCACCGGCATTTCAGTGAGCCGCCCCATTTCACAAATGAAGGTTCTTCTTCTTTTTCTCCTCCACCTTCACCTCCACCTTTCTGCCCATGCCTCCTTCTCTGCCTCACACATGCACTGTAGGAGCACACACAGAAAGCCAAGGTACTTGATTTCACTTTCATCAGTTTTTCGCTGCATTCATTGCTTTCTCTTTTGGGTTTTCCTGTGCAGTTATGGGTTAATGCATATAAAGCAGCACTCGGATCGATTTAAGTGTATGTAAACACCCTGCTCTCTTATCAGCCTAAGACATGGTATGGTAACAGACAGCGCTGCTTTGTGACCAGTTTTTAAATATTCACATCTTCAGTAGGAACAAATGGACCTAGCAAGAAATCAAAAATTATTGCGAGACAGTCCCTTTCTGGACATTAATTAATATATAGAATAACTCCAGCCTTGTCCTTCAATGACACCATCAAAACTACACTTGTTTGACTAATTCAACCATATATAGTGTGAATTAAAGTCCTCAAATAAACAAAGTAAAGTCTTAAACAAATCATTCCTAATATGCAAAATAATTTATAAACGGATACAGAGTTATTTTTAAATTATGCTCCTTTGGTACAAACTTAAAATCACAATGAACGGAGAAATTAATTCGTCTCTTGTTAGCTGAAGTTCCTAACAATTACAATTTTTACGATGAGATGTGAACATAAGTGTTGATCAGTCCTGATTGATCTCTTGCAATTAATATTGACTTGAACTTAAACTCTCAGCCAAATCTGTATGTGTATCTAACGTTGAGCATTAACGAGTCTGAAGTCTGAAGTCTGAAGTCTTTTACATTTATTCAGACTGTATTCCAGTGTTACATTCTGGCCTTGTTGTTCTGTTCCCATGGGAGTTAAATCCATTTCAGAAACAACCTCATTAAATGTTGTTTCATTGTGACTTTAAGATTTTTGTGCGCTCAGTGTTGTTACCCATGTAGCCAGTTCATAACTCCAGTGTGTGTCCTTCACAGTGAGATAAACAACCCTGAATGGGAGCAGAAGAACATAGACAAAGCTATCGGGTAAGTGTCTGCACGTGTGCTGTATGATGGCATGCATGTGTGTGGAAGAGACGAAACTGGGCTACTGCTGCTGGAGCTGTGTGAGGTTTGGCCTCAATACTGAGTAGTTTCATCAGTGGAGAGGCTTTTGTGAGTGTGTAAATGCAAGCAGGAGAGATTGTGTGTTTGTGTGTTTTAATAGGCAACAAGTGTTATACCACTGTGTGTCCTCCTGCTCTCTGCCTCCAGTCTGCATCAGCTCAGATAAGCAGCAAGGACCGACTCTAAAAAAAAGTCACCCAAAATCCTCTTAAACCCGCACAGTAATGTGAGGACACTCCAACAGAGCAGCAAGCTGTAAACAACTGCACAGTGTCTATATTAAAGAGCTAGCTCATGATTGGTGAACAGTCTTCTCTCAGGTTCAAAGAGACTATATGCAAATAAACATGTATGTACATCACTTGAACAGACACATTTGTTTTTGACACAAAGAAAGAAATAACTTATTGTATAGCATTTGCCGAATTTACAAGAAGGCCCAAATAATTAAGAATGTGTCAGAGACAGCATTTCATGAAGTTTAGAAAGTTTCTCCTAACTGAACAACTCACAAAATTGAACATTCTTTAAAGGGAGTCTGGGACATTCTCCACGGGCGACAAAGAAGAAGCCTATATTGGTTGCTGTTTACTGTATTTGTAAAATTTGACATGTTTACCATAAATAAAATGTCAAATTGTATAAATTTAGTGTAAATGGTGAAATTAGTTGAAACAGTATGTTCAAACAGCTCCTAAATGTTGGCAGGTGAGACACACTTGAGGCCCAGAAATAGATGTTCTGACACTTTTTACAGGGAAAGAAACAACTCAATGTTTTCCATTTAATGCCGAATATACAAGAAGGCACGAGCCATTTAGAATTTGTCATAGCCGTAAGTCCTAAGTTTCTTCTCACTCAACAACTCTCAAAGTTGCAGCATTTTTAAAGGGGGTCTGGTGGAATCGATTGTGATGGATGATCTAAACAGAGCTTTCATTCACTTTTTAGATTTAGGTTTGATTTAACATGGTAGATTTGTTACTGTTTTCAGACAACCTTGATTTTAACGCTTTTTTATCCTCTGTTACACTAAAACTTCTATAGCATTTCTTCTTCCTCTCTCTCTGACAAAACGTTCACATCTGAAGACAAATTTGCAGCCTACAGTTAATTCATCGGAAACAAAAAGCAACTTCTTACATTTATATTTCCATGGATTCTTTCCAGGTACTCTTTTGCCATTGTGGGCATCAACATCACAGACCTGGCCTTCTCTCTGCTGGTGAGTGGAGCTCTGAAGACCCACCTGTACAACGTGGCCCCAGAGATGCCCAGCCTGCTGCAGTTCCAGCAGACCTTCTGTGAGTCCAGCTCATTGAGAGATTTGCATTTTTACTTATCTTATTCAATAAAACACAGCTAACCATTACATCAAAAACAAAACCTCAACATGGAAAATTACACACATTTCTTTGGATTGTGCTCAAAGTGATCTGAAGCACTATCTTGGCGCAGTGCATTGGCCAGGAATTGTCCGCTTTCCTGCCAATGCATATCCCTAAAAATGATATACGTACATTATGGCAGTTCCTGCCCACAATCCTACATAAGCCTCAAACAAGCCCCAAATAATCCCCAGCTTTAATTAATGCCATCCTTCCCCTATCTGTGTATCTTTTATCTGGAGCCACTGCGAATGTCCAATTCAGAAATGTGACTCTTAAATGCAACACGTCTCTAACCAAGACTGTCGATCAGACTTGATAAATACATACAGATAAAAAAAGCATTGTGCCAGGCAAAGGGGAAGACTCTCAACATTTGTTCTAAAACTTTATGTATGCGTTTAATTCACAGAAGTACATGGCTCACATGAACAAATGGGCTCGCTGATAAGTGCTGTTTTTGTGGTTTAACAGTTAAAAAACACAATTTTTCTAACTCAAACTATCGAGGACTAATGTAACTCTAAAGAAATGTCGATATTTGGGATCGTACAATGATCCAGCGGGAGTCAGATACTACTTTTCTTCCCGGCAGGTTACCTGATGCAGGAGTTTCACCGCTTCTGGATCGAGGAGGATCCCAGCGACATCATGGAGTTCAACAGGGTCCGCTCCAAGTTCCACCGGAGGATCCTGCGACAGCTGAAGAACCCGGACATGGCTCTGTGTCCCCACTTCTCCGCCTCCGACCTCCACCTGGTCAACCTTTAAATACACACACCCCTGACCCTCCCCTTGACCCCCTCACTCACCCTCAGAGGTCTCCCCCGGATGTCTGGCAGGCTGACTAAAAATTAGAAAACCCCTTCAGCTGGACACATCTAGGGAGACTCTCTTCCTCTCCCCTCTCAGCCCACCTTGTCCC
>OMLP01015007.1:2346-35058 GCA_900302685.1 Spondyliosoma cantharus | reverse complement strand
ATAAAGCGCAGTAGCCTACATGGAAGAGAGTAGCCATGTTAAAAAACTGAGACGCTCTTTCACTACTCACAGAGACTTCATTGCCGGACTCTTGCGTTACCTTGACAGACGGCTGGCCTTGCCTGCTAGCTAACTAGCTAGTTTTCAAACATTGCCTGCTAGCTAGCTAGCTAGCTAGCTAGCAGGCAATGCTTGAAAATTGGTTGTAGCAACCAAGATAAAATATAGGTAATTATGCCGTGCATATACAAATGAAGACCAGTATAATCATCACAAAGGGCCTCTGATACAATATAGACAGTTGACAATTCAAAAGAGGTCGATATTTCAGCAATTTACCTCTGGAACTAATCACTTGTTGCTGCTTAGTGGTATGCTCCGTCTCTTCTTCTTCTTCGTCTTGTTTTACGGCGGTTGGCATCCAGCTTCTTCTTCTCCGCCTTTGGTGAATTTGGTAAATTTCAAGCGCCCCCTACAGGCCTGGAATATGAACTACATCGTTTTCAGTCATTTTCAGTGGAGCGTCTGGATGCAAATATTTTGAAAACGATGCCGACGAAGACGGAGAAATAAAAGATCGTTTTGCTCCATGTGGACGTGCTCTATGTCTGAGAGAGAGCTAATCACCTTCTGCTGGTCCTTTATAGAAACTTGTATGCTCACAAGGCGGCAACGGTAACTATTGGCTCTACTGGAGAGGCTCAAATCGGCTCGTGATGAGCACAGAGAAGAGCAAGCAAAAAGCACCATGTTTTACAGTGTAAAACTAGCAGCAAAAAGGACTCGGCGGTTTGCAAATGTAGCTGAAACCATGTGGTTGGGTTCCAACAACACTGAGAACCATCTACAGAAAAAGCAAAAGGAAATTTTGGACAAACAGGCGTGCACACACACACACACACACACACACACACACACACTCTCATATCAGTGTGTGTCACACAGAGCGGATGTGCGTGGTTGATGCAGCCTTTGTCAAGCTGTTTGTTCTGCGTTGTCATGTGTGCTTTTGATGTGATTGTTCTTCCATGACCACCCAGCCTGTAGAACCCATCAGTCCGGGGTAAAACAGAAGGAGCGACGTGTCCGCTTAACAAATGAACATAATTGTAATTGATGGCATAGAAGAAGTAGAAGTATGTGACCGGTCAGCAGTCTGTCTTTGGGCTTCGCCAGCACCACGACAGACAACCGTTCACTCTTCCATCTCACTGACTTCAGACATATTGGACGCGTAATATATGGTTTTCTGAGTCTAGTCTTTGACCTTGGAAAAGGCATTGCAAAGTTAGTCTTGGCACAAGAATAGCTGTCAAGACCAAGTGGTGAAAGACCAACAGGTGGAGAAGGTGCAAGTGCAGCCTCAACACTAAAGTTGTCTTTATTCTGAGGAGAAGCCACACTTACACGAGAAAACACAATATGTGCTTGTTTGAAAGTATTGTGGCTCTGTCTGTGGTTACTCTAGATCCTTGTTGGTCAGACAATTCTTGAATATTGACTCGGCCTTCCTGTTTTGCCTTTTTCTTTGACATCTGCTTTGAAGTGGTCCTTGATGCTTTCTGCATGGTGTTGGGTGGAAGTGGGGCCGAGGGGAACAGAGAGAGGATCTGTGCTTATCATACATCCCCATCCTCTTACTGACAGGAGTCAGTATGCAGCTCTGTGGGCGAGCACACCTGCATACTGAGAGGACAAAGGAGTGAGAGAAACGCTGGTAGGATGGTAGGAGGCGGAGAGGGAGAAATTAATGCCTGCCAGGCATTCAATCTGAGGGAGGTTTTGGTGGTGGAGCCAAAGAGATTTCATTGTTCCAAACACTGCTTCATCAGTTTGTTTGTGAGTGCATGTTCATGTGTAATGTCTTCGCGTTATGCTTTTATGCGGGGAGGATAGGGTTGATTTATTATTTTGTCTGCATCGGCCTCAGGTTAAATTGAAAGTCTTCTGTAGCTGATAGACTGCTTACAGCAGAGCCCATTTAATAAGATCAGCTGCTTAAAGCATCTCAAAAGCATTACTGAATAGTTAAAATAGCTCAACTCAGCTTATTCTGGAGTAGTTTGTCTCCTTCTGATATAATCCCTCCAGCAGTTTGCAAAAAACTCCCCAGGAATTCACTGTTTAGTATCAGCAGGTAGATGACTAAGAGCCCCTTAATCAAATAAATCCCAAAGAAGAGGTTATTATGAAGGTCAAGAAATAACTGTGGTTATTGCTATTGCTTACTATTGTTTGGTGCAATCATTTAGTCATGTGGGTTCTGTACTCGGTGAGCTGGTTATCTGTTATATGAAATTGCCTCTGCATGTTTCACATTGAGATTTGCCTGCTTAATTCTGCATGTGTTGATATGCCCGTTGGCCGGATCCCTGGTTAGATGATTGGCTAGCAGTCAGTTTGGCACCTCTTAAATGCCTTGTATTCTCCTGTTATTTAAACTCTGTTATGTCTTCATTGGGTGTCGTTCCTTGTTTAAAGATAAAGATTTCTGGAAGCTTTTAGCATATTTTGGTGTTGTTTGATGAGATTATTGCAGTTCAAAACAGGCTGTTTAGTGTTTTTATATGAATGCAAATAAACTTAACCAATAACAATAGATAATCTCAGATATAAGGATGTTGTATTTCTATGATTAATAGCTTCTCGGACTTTATGATATGCTTATCTCCAGATTCAATAATATCATGGTACTTTGGTGCCAATTCGATATGTAGTGTGTGATTCTACGATTGATTCTTACGATGATTCTAAGTATTGCAATTAGATATTATGATTTATTGTTATTTTTTTTTATTTTTTTTAAACGGTCCTTTCAGCCCCATATAATGAAGTGGTCCATGTAGCTGTTATAAGAATAATAAATGAAATGGGAAATAAAAAATATATACACTGTATGCGTGCTGCCCGCTCCTGGTATGCAATGTCTCCACTATATTGGCTGTATTTTTAAACTCTCTGGGTATTTTGAGTGAGTTTTGACCCTGCCAGGTTTCCGTACCTGTTATGTGTGGTGATGCTTTGAAGCCGCAGAGTAGCTGATTGAGTTGACAGTGAATTTAGCAATTTTTCACTGAGCAAGTGTGAGCACGTTTCATTTTATATCAAGATCGTAAAGTAAGTAAAGTGGATTGTTTGTAAAGACACTGTTATCACAGTCGCAATGCTAGTTTCCGTTCGCGTTTTACTAATAATTTGATTATTTGTTAGCCTGAAGATAAAGAATTAAGCACTAGTTAGATAAAATCAACTAGGCAATCAAATAATCACTTCAGCTATAAAAAAGCAACCAGACACATGAGTGGATAAGTTTTTTCTGCGCCTCTAATAACTTCTGCATCTTCTCCCACCTCTTTGTAGATACCACAGTAAATCATCTCCACTATCCTCTCTTGTTACAATATTGATCAATGCTAGTGGAACTTTAGTCACTTGAGTTTCATGTGTACGTGTTGTCCTGTGGAATTACATTGGTTTCAGTCTACACCAATAGAGAAGTGTTAGGAATTAAAAATACTCTGCTGCTCATGCCCTTGACCAGAGCACTGGCCTCAGAACTTTAGTTGGTCCCTGAGGGCCCATGCAGTAGCTTCCCAAAGCTCTTGAAAATTGGAATGTGTCAAGGATATATGAAATACTTTTTTAAGAGGAGCGGATGCGATTGGGGCTGCAACTGATGAATGTTTTTATTAGTGATTATCCATTAGGTCTATAAAAAAAGTCATAAAACTTGAGTTGTCCATCACGATCTCCCAGAACCCAGGAGTCATGTTGAGATATCTGACAGTCAATAAGGGAAAGCTATTCAGCTGACTATCACAAGACTAAGAAACCCAGCAAATATTCCCATTTGAAAGGCTAAAACTTGTAATCTTTTTCTTGAGATGTTAGGCTCCCATGCAGTTCAAAGTAATTTGCAACAATAAAAAATGTTTATTACAGCTTCCAGTAAACTCTGTCGTCTTGTGGTAGAGACAGATGTTCCTACTGTCATAGAAACTAAAGACAAAAATGAAATGAAAACATAAGAGCTGCTGATTATGTTTGTGTTTTGTATTCTTTTTGCTCATTTTTGTGGCAATGCGGGTTTTTACATGATTGACACCTGTTTTTATTATACTCGGAACAAAAAATCCCGATTATTTCCTTGATTTCCTCCGTGTTTTTGGTTTTGTTTTTTGAAACGATTATTAGTAAGTATAACGTTACTCTGCCCAGTGTATGTCTGCCAAGGGGCATCTCTCTATCATGGCAGCACCCGGCCTCTTGTTTTTGCTGTGCAGATGTGTCTATTGTTCAGCTGTTGTTTGTTTTCATTCTCATCGGCCCATTGAGAGCAGATGACTTTATTGTCACAGCCTAGCCTCTGGCAAGCCCACCTGGTGTGACATTACGAAGCATTGTGGTCCGAGGCCACAGCTTTGTTTCAGGTCGCCAGAGCAGATGAGTGCCAGGCAACGACACCACTGCTCAGGGTTGCTTTCTTATTATTGTAGGACACAGATGAATGAGGAGCAGTTGAGTGGGGGAGTAGGTGGAAGAGGGCTCTGGGCAGAGGAAGAGAAATGACAGATGGACGAATGGAGTGGTGTCAAGCGGGACAGAATGACAGCTGGAATAGGTTGTCAATCTGTGACTGGCCGAGAAAGACGAGCCTGTCACGGGGCTGTCATATCAACTGGGTTATCAAGTAGAGCAGCTAACGGGTAGTCTGGGGAACCACACCAGCTATGAAACAAGGTGAATAAAGAGTGAATTTAACCCCCTGCGAGAGGCTGAAATGGCCCGATGTCTGTGTCTTTAAAGTAAAAATGCTAACACATATTGCCAATCATTTTGTCAAACACAGAGGTCTGTGATAATTTTAGTCTTTTGCAATCAGCATGTCAGGGATTTGGGGTTGTATTTCTGTCTGAACATCTGTTCTGTCATCAGAGAACTGAACAAGTAAGAAATCTGATCACAGCTCATAATGTCGAACAGCAGCCAACAGCTCTGCTGCAATATTGACTTAATTGACATTTAAAAGTGATGATAGAGAAGGTCATGTGCAGCAAAAGGCTATCAAGTACAGCCACAAAGCATCTTTTACACAATCTAAATGAGCTGAAAATTTGTATTTCTGCTTGCAACACATGCAGAAAGTGGGCAAAATAACTCTAAACTGTATTAATAACTTGGCAGCCAAAGAAGAGACGCTTTGATTCTGAAAGTTAGCGTTACAAAAACCATGACGACATAGTCAGGAAATGTCAGTTAAAACGAATACAACACAGACATTTGAACATTTTAAAGGTTAAACAATATACATTTTTTACCCATGAATTTGATTTGGCAGACCTTCCATTCCATTGTCCCAGTATACCGATATTAACTGTATTAATGAAAATGTTCTCTCTGGATACCTCTTTTTTTGCTGACCTCTAAAAACAGATGACAGTCCTGGATTCCCTGCATGGCAAAGGTGAAATTTCTGCTGAACAGGGAAATGGGAGGGATATTGAGACTGAAATTAATCACCTGCAACATATTAATCAAGAAAGTTAAAAGCCCCTAAAAATCCATTCTAGATGTTTAATATCCAATGTGGGAGGTTTAGCCCCTTCAGTGACAGAACTATGGAGGTGTTTGTGTAAGCTGTGGACTTTTGTCTTGAGCCACAAGGCAGTTATATGGAAAGGAACATTTTGATTTGTCAAATTGTGACAACTTTGACTTTTAGACGTCCTCATTCATTCATGAGGACAGCCCACACAGAAACCTGTAGGAGACTAGGGATGCTTTTATATCAGCCCAAACCTGTGAGGGGTGAGTCATTATTTAAACACCTGCCTTCCACTACCATCTTCTTGCCAGCAGTCAGAGTGACAGAAGGTACAATGTAATGTGAGTGCTCGCCGAGAGCACAGGTTTCCCTGGTGGAAACGGTGGGCATTGTTGGCATGCAGCTAACCTGCTGCTATAAAAAGTCTAAGAAGTGCTTTGAGAATAGTTTGACTCATTATGGCTCCCGGCAACCTACAGCTGGCACTGATGCACTTGCAAGCCATTAGATAAACGTTTGTTTCGGGCTTAAGACATCACTGATGTAATAAACTCTTTCAAATTCTATTGAAAGCTGATCACAGTGTTTTCTAACCCTATACTGGTTATGCAAAATATATATCAGCTCTTTTGAAAAATTAAAATATGAAAGTTTGTGAAACTCATTCTCTCAAACCGTGTGCAAAAAAAAAAAGCCCTCAACAAGCTATCCTCTTGTATCAGTGGCCACACCTGACAGCCCTTCAGGTAGTTTCTACAATGTGTTGTCGGTCGCATCTGAAGACAAAATTGTTTTATAGCTTTTCCGAAGGGAGGTTTGCCGTTGTAGAGAAGGACGAGCTGAAATAATCGCTCAGAAGTAGATAAGTGGCCACGCTTTTCAAAAATCTGTTCTTGCAGACAGTCACGGTGTTCCACAGTTGTTTGTATATATGGGATGTGAGTAAAGTAGATGGGACAAGGAATAAAAAAAAAGAGAGCGAGAGAGAACAGCTTGAGAGAGACTTGGCTCTGAGTGTGTGAAGATTTACAGATAGAGACCTGTCGATTCCAGCTTCTGAGGAGTGGCCTCAAGGTGTTTTATCAACAATCACTTGTGCCTTATTCCCATGAAAATACTTTGGTTGTAGAACCCTTTTAACCCAGATGTAGGTTGTAATTAATGTTCCTAAACCCTTTATCTGTTTTGCATTTCCGCTGTGGACTGTACTCTTTACTAGTACTGTTATTGGTCAGGCTTTCGGTGTCGCAGCTTTTTCAGCAGTTAAGAAACGGGTGACTTGTCCTAACTCGAATCTGCTGCAATTAACTGAAACTCTCTCTGTTTGTGTCCCTCTCCCTCTTGCTCAACAACACAGTTCATACATGCAGCATTCACACATTTTGTTTACTTTCTTCTTGGTATGTGGTCGTTTTATTACGACAAGCAAATAAGTTATGCTCCAGAAAAAAGCTGCGTCAGCCACACAATAGACTGCTGAAACAAACAAGAGTTTGGGCATTCCTACATCAGAACAGATGATGAAATGACTGTGGTTGTTCTGATTAACCAATCAGTGGTCTGCATTGTTTTAACACCTTCTTAGCATCGGATCAGTGTGCTAGGTATCTAAAGAGAAGGACAATATAGAGTGGTTCTTTTGATACCACTGACAACTTTTGATAATCAAAATGCAAAAATCACCTTTCTATGGTGTTATGAACTAAATTCAACTGAACCAAGCTGCTTGGTGAAAACACAGATTTGAAGCAGTACTGACCCCTTTACCATATTACATTTACTTCCTGATCAAAGAGTGGCTCCCAAAAATAAAAAAAATGTTCATACAACTTGGTTTTTCAACAATGTATCGTATGATCTTGTTCTTTCTGAGTCTATACATTTATATATCACCCTTAAATGTCTTCACGTTCCTCTTGTGATGTCTGCATTCTTTCATGCGTTATCCTTTCATGGCTAAACTATAATATTTGAAGCAGTATTTTTGCTTAATTAGAACTTGAATTTCATATACATGCAACAAGATGAAATCAGTGTATAATGTGTCTCTGATTCGACTTGCAGTCTCATCTTGCTGCATTTCAGCCTGCAGAGACACAACTCTGCCTACCCACTTTGCCTTTTATGATGCTTCTCCTGATCTAGCCAAGTCTTCAGAACAGATTTGCTGAAATTAATAAATAAAATGATTCCCCCCCCCGAGCCAACTCCTCAATTTAATGTGTCCTTGAGAAATGTAGCACCACAGGAGAAGAGGAGCTTTTCCTTCCAAATGCTAATCATTGTCCCGTGTGCCACACTCCCTCTTGTCTGCTGTGGTCCTTCTACATTTCCCAACCACAGGATGGAATAACCCATGTGATTTTGAGGCTAAGTCTTTGCCTTCCACTGAAATCCCTAGAACTTGCTGCCTTCCACTGATATCCCGGAAACTTGCTGTTGTCCTTAGAAGCTCCCAGTAACATTGTTCACACTTTTGTCAAGCTGATTTTGCTTGGTGGAAGAGATGTAAGGCAACCGTTCTTGGAGTCTTGAGTCAAAGCAGCCATTTGGCAGTTTAATTCAGTACTGGTCTCTGAGTCAGCCTCCATATGGCTGTTGTGGTGATGCCAAAATACCTCTCGCGTTGCTCAGAACTTTCCTATTCTTGTCAGGAGAAACATACAGGACCAGTTTCTCTTTATGTTGTGCATATCTTACAGAGTGGAGATGGACAGCAAACACACACATGGTTTTGTTCATGGTACAATTGGTGGCTGCCCACATGGATCTGTTGAGTTTATCACCATGCACGTCATACATGTACTGCATTGTACTGCGTGTGGATGGTATATACAAACATGGGCAAATGACGGAAGTGAGTTTCCTTCCCATATTGTCAATTCACAGTTTATACGCCCATTGGTCAAGCGCAAATTTCGTTGACTTCCAAAGAGACCAAGCAGAAATGTGAAACTTCGTTCTGCTGTAACTTGACCTTAAGATTAGTTGCCATCCTTTTGTTCGGTAAGGTTTTGTTTGGTTCTTATTGTTGCATCATGTAAGAGGTCTTGACAAGGGTTACTTTCCTGCTGAGTCCTGTGTCTTTAAATTGGGGCGATATACTGGCTGGATCAGGATGGAGAAACCGTAGCCTGGCTTTAGCTTGGTTGACCACCGTGGATGCAAGGACACTACTGCCACATCCTTGTAAAGTTGAATGTCTCAACAAGTGCAGCGTCAGACCTTAGGATTGTAATTTGCCCTGTCTCAGAAAGACTAGCTTTATGAAGAGCATTCCGGACATGTCCATCTTGGGTGCAGTGTTTTAATGGTTCCTCCCTACTATTCCATTCTACCTTGGCTGTGCTTCAGTGAGATAGCTGAAGGGCTCCTGTAGCGTGAAATATGAGATGATGGATGCTTTTTTGAGAGTACTCTTTTAGAGTGCATATCTTGTAAAGTTACTTCTGGCTCCTTTGGAAATTCCCCTGTGTACATTAAAAATATGGTCGTAGGTAATTTCCTGGAGTGGTCTTGACCCTCGACTAAACTCTTCAGTCTAATAACGCCACTGCTTGGTATGCCACTACTTAGTATAATACATTCTGAACTGTGTAAATGTTTCAGTTACAGATCTTCAAATCGGGATGTTATATATGCAGTTATTTTACTTTTATCCTCCTCTTGATGTTCTTTTTGTGACAAGTGCTGCCTTCCTGCTTTCCCCTCCCCGGTCCTTTGCATTTGACACTAAAATCAAAGACTGTGAAGTTAATGTAGTCCTGTGACTGTGTCATCTTCTCTACCAGAGTTTTCTCAACCTGAGACCTGCAAAGCATGTTTTCCTTTCAAGCACCTACCCTAGTTAGTGAGATCAAGGACGATATTTCCGACACTTAAGGAAGGAATCTAGCTCTGATGATGGCACCTCTCCATTTAAAATGCACCCAACACTTTATTGGAATATATGGAGGAGATCATTAGGCACTTGATATGATTTCACTCAGGAGAGATAAGTGACCTCAGACTCCGACATTTCCCTCACAATATAGCTCCAGCAATTTGGCAATTACCACAGTCATTAGAATTCCATTTACCATGACAGCTCATCTTGACCTTGAAACATACTTTTCCAATCCAAGTGGCAAACTGACAGAGGTATTCTTTTATTTTCACCCTCAGTTTCTTATTTGCCAGTGTTCTTGGTTTCTTTTATGTGGCTCTGCTCTCTTCCCATGAGCACGTCTCTGGAACTTAGCAAGCAAGCCTCGTTCTCAAACTGTGATCTAACTCCCATCTGGTCCTCCTAACTACCAAGAGTTTCATTTCAAAGCGAGCTGAACTTGTAGAGTCACTTGATTGCTCCATCACCTGTCATCTCAGTTGCTTCAAAAGCAACATAAACCTAGACCCCTGTATCAGTGGTATTACACTGTATTAAACCTCTTTGTATTGTAACACGCACAGTTACATTTAGGTTTAAGTGAATTTCCTCTGGAGTTGATTGCATGCTAACCCCCACAGCAGTCAGTGTGCCAGTGAAATTCTAAGGGAATATTATTTTAGGCAACTTAATTTTTTTGGTAATGCTCTTACTGTTGCCATCTGGCACATCATGTGATGTGAATTCCCGTGGGAAATGGCTGCCAGAATTCATCCATTCTCCTCTTTATTAGTGGGTTTCATACTACTTGACGGGAAACAGGACTGCTTTCAAAATGCTTTGGCATTTTGTAATGTAGATTTTGTATTGAGGAGGAATAATTAATTTTGTTTTGGGCTATTTTAGTGGATGCCTTCAAGCATTTTCCATTTTTATGTTGAACTAACATGCTTGGTTCATTAATTGAATAGTAGAAAGCGGAAAATTACAGGTCAGCTAATTTGAATATCGTTTGTCGAAAAAAAGTGACAAACATTACCATTTTCCAGCCTCTCAATAATGATAACTTTCAGCTTTACTTTGCCTTATGTGACAGCAGACTAAATGTCTATAAGAAAACGCAAAATAGATCACAGCACAGTACACGGTTGACGTAAAGAAGAAATACAAGGCTCAAACACTCATATTACCAAGGACTTTTTTTCATGTGTCCGTTTTTGGTTGGTTCTAATCTAGGAATCCTTTCTCACCTTCCTTAACATTGCGAGATGTATGTTTTTTAAAAACATTTTTGCTATCCCAGAGAATGATGCATAGATCTTTATGAAAATAATCAGTCACGTTGAGGTGGCTGGTATGTATACGCGAGTACCATTTGGTGTAGATTTAAATAAAAAATCCTGTGAAATAAAATAATGTTTGATTGTTTGATTGTTGTTGCACATCTTTATTTCAATTTTAATTCAATTTAACTAAATGTTTCCAGTCACAGTCCTTGATGTTTGAGAATGTAACACATTCGCTTACATTGGTACTGGTGCACAGGGGTGCATTATGGTGGGTACATTATGGTGAGGTCATGGTTTGGGCCAGTAGATGGCCATTAGCCAGATGTTCATCCATTGACTAGACTCCTCAGAGGGAATGTTTAGGGATGGTTGGCTCAACCTAAATAACATTTTATTCAGGCTGGTACAACTCAGTCTGCTGTAGTCCAGCTGAGGCGTTAATAAATTCATTTCATCCAGAGTAAGAGTAAATGAGCCTAATCACCAGAGCTGTTCCGGCATGTTGCTGAAGGTAGAGTGTTTAACTGCGATTCAACCTTTTAACCATGTTTCTAAACATGCTAGGAATATTGATCAACCGCATACAGTACCTTAATCTTGAAACAAGGATGCGTCTCTCCTTGACTTAATAGGGGACACTTTGAAACTGGCACAAAGCATGTCTCTTCTAGAGGTGCTGGCTGTACTGCTGTGACATTAGTCTTGCTGTCTGCATCAGCATCATTCACTTGCAGAGGGAAATCAGAGGGATGATTCTCCCTTCTGCATTTCTGGGCTGCAGTTCAATCAGGAGTCGGGCTGAGAGAGTCATCTGTTTCTTTCCCCTTCTCCATCACCCCCTCTCTTCATCACACAACACACAACACACACAGCACACAGCACACAGCACACGCACACACCCTCCCTACCTGCAGTCGCTGCAGCTAGAGCTGGCATAATGTCATTATGATGCTCCCAGTAAAGGCTGGGCCATATTTGATGGCGCCCGCCAGACAAAAGCCGAATTTAGCTGCAAACGAACAGCAGTCCCATCTCTCAGGCTTCCTGTAATAGGGTGCTGGGTCTGTTTCCCCCTCTGGCTGGGATTTGGAGATTTGCTACTCAGACAAGAGCGCATGAGGAAGCCCTTGCTCTCCTTCACCACTGCAAATCTATCGAGTGCAGAGTTTTCATCCAGGATGAGCTCATTGTTGCCTTTTATGTATTCCCTTTTCCCGGAGCCTCGTTTTCTACCAAGATGCTATCACTGCACATTTCACGCAGATACATTATCTGTGAGTGCCTGTGCTGCTTGATTTTTATCTTTGCTGAAGTTTCAAAGTGGGATTAGGGCAACTGTGTGTTTTCAGTGAGGAATGAGTGATTAGATTTCTGTTGATATGGCGTTTGCAGACACCGTGTTCATATCATCACAGTGCTGACCGCTCTCTCGGCTCAGCTTTGATGTGCTCCCTCAGTAAGTTGTCATTTTTGACCGTATTTTCACACTCCTTTGTTGGTTATTTCAGTGATAACCTGAGGCAGTAGGGCAACTGTAGCCGCTTGACAGAAACAGAAAAGGATTCTGTAATTGTACACTGATGCGAACAAATTGAAAAATGAACATATATCTCCATTGCAGCAGCTTTGAAAGGTATTGGGTTTTATTTGTCATTCATGCGGGTGGAATTGAAATATGTTTCTCACAGTCGCATTGTTCTTTCCATGCCACCGCACCAAAATGGGTCACACAGCAGTTTCAGTGGGCACCACATGTCGAGAGATGTATGAAATTTTGTTATCTTAGGCTACAGTTTGGACCTCAAAAGCTCTTGCTGCACTGTCTCAGACACTGAACAAAACTCATCCCCATGCTGAGATGCATTTGGGATGCCTTGGCCTGAGCGATGAGCAGCAGCGCATACAGCTATAGTACTCTCTATTTAGCCAAGAGCAATCCTTCATCCTTGGCACTGAAGCCTAAAGCGTGGAAGCTTCACCATGTCTGGGGTGACATTTAATTGAAGGAATAACAAAAGTCTCATTGTCTCTCCTCTACTGGAGATTACCACAGCAATTTTGCCCCCCGCCACACAAATCAATGTCCTCTTCCTCCAGTGCAATTATGCATGCAGAGTCACAGTTATGACGGAGTAGCTTTTTCTGTGTTTTACAAAGTCGTGAAGCCCCCTGTGGTGATATCTGTATTCGTCGTGGCTACTCATTAGATTGCGTTGCTCATTAAGGGCCACTACATCAAACAAGCGTTTCTTTGGGTTGCGCGCGCACTGAGCTCATGTTGCCTGCGTTGTCTTAAGCTTCGACAAAGAAGGCCTGATCTGACAATGGGTCGTTTTAGGCCGCCTTTTCATTTTTATAATTTTTTTCTACTGTGGAGTATATGACCCATTAATCTTATTACTGAGAGTGATACGATGTGCTTTGTTCTAAACGCTTAATATTCCTAACAGTGCTTACGACTGTTTATTAGTCCATCCAAGCAACTGAGTAAAAAGCCATTAATTGCTGAAATTGATGTTTACACTGAGTCACTCAATGAATTACTGAAGATCTGGCGGCATCATTTGTAAGCATCAACTATGTACTCGGTTGCATCAGTTCACTTAGGTTAAACGAAAATTAAATTGGAGTTAATGTGGCCCCTAAAATGAACAAACGGGCTCAGTATGCAGAGAACGTTTGTGCAGTCTGTCAACAGAAAGCTTCAGTGTAAACACCTTCTCTTTTTCCAAACACAATTTAACACTGCATACATACATTTCTAGTATCGGTGTCCGTTAGCCGTGCCATTGAGTAAAATGGACCACACATCCACTGTCTGTACTAAATAGGGGTTGATGACTAAATTGCAATGTTTTTTCTCAATTTTGAAATGTGCTTTAGACTATGGCCAGACTTGAAATAGTCTATGAATTTCTCCATTTGAACACAATATTGCTTCAAAGATGCTATAAGATATTTCGACCTCATGGCTTGGTTTTTGCTCTTGTATGCATTATCGGCTTTGAGACCTTTTTATAGAGACAGGTGTTCACCTTTCCAAATCATGTCCAATCAATTGAATTTACCACAAGTGGACTCCAGTCACAGTGGAGATGACACTGCTTTGTCATTTAGGTGCACTGAGTATAGATTGATGAGGGTGTTTTTCAGTGGCAGGGACTGGCCAACTGGTCAGGGTTGAGGGAAAGCTGAACGGAAGTACAGAGATATCCTTTATGAAAACCTGGTCCAGAGTGCTCGGGACCCCAGACTGGGCCAAAGGTTCACCTTCCAACAGGACAATGACCCTATGCATGCAGCCAAGATGAGGCAGGAGTGGCTTGGGGACAACTCTTTCATGCCTGAGAAGACTCAGTGCTGTAATTGCTGCCAAAGGTGCTTCAACTAAGTCTTGAGTAAAGGGTCTGAATACTTATTTCAGTTTTTTTTCTTTTCAATAAATTTGCAAAACTTTCTGATTATTTTTCTGGTTTGTCATTATGATGTATTGAGGGTAGATTGATGAGGGGTTTTAGAATAAGGCTGCAAGTGAAGGGGTCTGAATACTTTCTGAATGCACTGGTGACATTACAGTGCATTCAGAAAGTATTCAGACCCCTTCACTCAAGGAAACACAACGAGGTGAATCAATTCCACAAGATTGTGGATGCCTTAAAGATATATCTTTTGCCCATCCCGAGTACTAAGAGCTTTAGTTGCAGGGAAGGAGACTCAAAATTCAACCATCTTTTTCTGAAAGATGAAGACATACACTTTGGGCGGCCGTTTACATGATGCTCACTCTGTGTGGGGCACACCAAATTTACATGTAAGTTTTGAAGCTACTCCAAGTGCTACAGATGACTAAGCTTTCTGTCTTCCCTAAAGATATCAAGGAGTTTCTTTTTAAGCGTTTGGAGTTTGCTTGGCAAGCCTGTTCATTAAACCATGGCGCAGTGCAAAAAAAAATGCTCTTATAGAAGAAGGAGGCAAAGATATTGTCGCTATAAATTCTGCACATTCTTTCTAAGGCTCGTTTTGTTTATTTGTAGGCAGATGTCTGGCTGTCAGTCAGTGTCACTGTCAAGCTGATGATGGAGGACTTCCCATTACTGCCTTATGCAAAGATGGTTTACAATAAAATGTTTATTGACTGCAGTTTCTTCATCGGCATGGAGACGGATAACAATGACATGCTGACTGGTGTATGCACAGACGAGATGTTATTTCTGCTCTTTTGTCGCTGATTGTATATTCTCGTCATCTTGAAGGATGAAAAACACAGTGGACATGCTGTGACTAAAAAAGAAGAATTAAAATGGCAACATTAACATATGTTGATGTTTATATGGTGTTAGGGGAAATTAGTTGGATGCAAATAAAAAATAACCATGTCATTATTGAACAAGCCCGTTCTTGTTCCTGTGAATATGCAAATATGCTTATTTTAATGATATTCCAAATATGTATGATGAAATGCTTGCTTTAAATCCAAACCTTCAGTCATTATAGACACAGCTGTGTGTCTATGAGGACTTTATTGTCTGCATAAAGAACTCACTTGTTGATTTTACGCCAAGGCCTGCCTATCAGTAAGGTGCGTTCAAGTCTCAGAGGGCTGACTTCGTATTGCTATTCAAAGAGCACAGTGTCTTTTCCCGCAAGGTTAATTCTGAATTAACCAGATCCTTGCTGCTCTTCATTTTCATCCAAGTATGAAGAGCTCCCGACCCAGGCTAGCGAGCTAGTTAGTTGAATGGCTCCAGCAGGAAACACAGACATCATGTGTCTGTGCTTTCTGTGTGCTGAAGAGGCTGTACGATTTGGGAATTTATACCACCTCAAAGACTCCCCTGTGGAAGAGTGAAACATTGCCACTGTCACCACTGTAGGAAAATAGAGAAAAAGCGGTGCAGGAGAGAAAAGCACTCTCACCCTCTGTTCTCCCCCATTATCTCATAGCTATAGAATATGAAACAGCAGCGGCAGCCATGTGTTTGAAAATAATGATGAAGGGACCGCACTGGTACAGAAGACAGTGTATAATTACTCAGCCCTGGCAGTAAATTTTGACCCCTCAGGATTTTGGAACCACAGTGGCGAGCCCATTCATGTAGATATGGCAGCTTTGGGGCAGCAATAACTTGTGTTATGATGTAGGTGCACTGTATTAATGATTGTCGAGTTTGCAGAGAGAGGTTGTGTAAGGTACTCGGTATCTTCTTGACTGGAGTGTTATTGAGCGCCTTCCACTGCTGTTTAAGCCAATGAGGCGTAAATGTCTTACTGGCATTCTCTACTGTCTCTTAGTGACCCTACAGCTCATAGCAAAGCCATTATGCTCAAAGACAAAGCCATAACGACTTCTTATACAGGGGAATCAATTGTATGTAGACTGTGTAATTGTCCACAGCTGCATTTGAAACATCCAGCTTTATGGTTTCATTTCCGGCCACTGCAGTGTGTTGATAAAGCCTTTTCTTCCAGTTTTCCCGCAGCAGGTGGATGTTGGGCGAAGAGAAGATGATTTTTAAGCCGTAGATGGTTGTGGCTAGCTGCCCTCAGTTTACCCTCTCTGCAGGATTTTCAGCCTGGAGCCTCACAGTGGGGGATTTAGTATATACTTGTCTGTAGCTGCAAAATGTACTGGTATTCTTAACTCAAATGCTGGAATTCATGGGTTTCTTCACCAAGGATATTTTTGAGGGCTAACACATGTGCAGTGCTTGTTAATTAGCTTCCTCATTACACCTGGTTGATTCAAGTTGGGAAGATTAACTTTTTAAGATGTGAACATCTACCTGCCAATGACAGATGAATGTTCAAAATCACCAGCTACTTGGTATTAAATCATTATTTTATGTTTTAAATCTCCCAAACACATTAATGTTTTACCAAGATGTTTCAGGTGCTAATTCGCAGCCTTGGCTAGACTAGAACCTTTAGAGTAAACCTGTCCTTTTCTTGTCCAAATCCTGATAAAGCACTCAAACGCGAGTTCTTTTGAGAATGCCTTCAAAGGAGATCTCTGTCTGTGATGATTAGGCCTGTAATTATTGCTGCTGTTTGTCCTCTGTGTTTGTGTTTGTGATATCCAATTGATTAGCCGCCCGTTATGACAGCAAAGCTCTTTGTGTGCCAGTAATTACTCTCTAGCTCTGGGATTCACTGCTGCCTGCTGTTTTTGCCTGGCCCTCCCAGTGCCTTCCCTATTTTTGGTCGATGGTAACAGTGGGTTTTGATAAAAGCGAAGCCTCTGCCCCAGTGGACTCCTTGGCTAAATGTGGAATTGGCATGCCTTTCATCCATTTCCTTTGATTCACATGCCGCAGCTTGAAATTCAGTGACTTGGTGCTTTTGGGAACGTCACATTTCCTTTCTCTCTCCTTGCCTTTTTAAATGGACTGCTCTTGAAACCACTCTTGTTTCAAAGATGTCTAACACAATTCTAAATCTAGCATTGTGTATGGCTTGGCTTACTGGTGCTGCAGCATTTAACAAAGAGTTTTGAGTGGCTAGGAAAATGTGGTTAAAGAAAACTGACTGAGACAAGTTGAACTTGCCTGACCGGTAGGTGACCTCAAACAAAATGATGATAATGAATGCGTGTGCCAGTCTTTCATGCACTAATGTATCCTTTTATCACTCCAACAGCAAACGATTTTAAAAAAAATGTTTTAACATCTAATCCCACTAAAATGTAAATAACAAAAATAATTGCGTATTTACACATCGATGTTACGAGGCAGTGTTATCATTCATTTTGAGTTGTTTCTGGCGAGCAGGTGAATTTTAAATGGGGCTGACGCAGATGCTTCAAAGCTTCTACTATTGCCATGGTAATCAGCGGCCAAATCAGTACTCACAGGAAGGAGAATGCTACGTTTCGTAAAAGAGGCAAAAAAACTGAAAAAATGGAGTGAGAAATCGAGCCCCTCTGTGGCGTTTTAGTGCTTAAACCTGCACTCATATATTACAATAATAGCAAAGTTCACACCCCCACAATTGTATTTGACAAAGCCCTGAATGTAAATTGAATATTTACTCTCTTTGAACAAAATGTTCTGTCGCCACCTACTCCTGGGGCAAATATCTGACACGTCAGCTGCTACTAACCAGCTAGGTGCTAGCTTTGAAATTTCAACATCCTTAAAACACCAGCAGAGAGACGAACTTTGATACAATACTTGGAAAAATATCGAAATGAAATACCATTTGCGATACCATAACAAATGACACAACAGCTGCAAGTAGTGTATTAATACTGCTTAAAATGAGTGTTGACACAAATATTAGATATCAAAAAAATGTATATATATATGGTGATATTTTTGACAACACTACTTTCTGCGGCTTGTTGCTGAGCAACAGCTAATGTACAGTATATTTCATATGTTTGTATTTTTTTAGCAAAACATGTGGTTGAACATATTTGATGGGGTTTGAGTATCTTCGACAACATTTTCCATTCTTGGAGATCTGGATACTTCTTATGAATGCAGAAATTAAATTGTATCATTTTTTTTCATTATAAGCCTCAACCATGAATTAATTAAACAGTGAAATCATTAGGGTACATCAATTTTCAAAGGGCTCAAGCTGCTGTAAATATTTATTAAGTGTAATTTCAATATTGACTTTTTCTCTCCAGCATGTAAGAAACTATCTTAATTTCTTCTCACAGATTTAACACTGACCTGCTTCTGTTTGGTCTCTCGCTGATAAGCATCGTTATTGACTCAGTAAATTGAACTGCTGATATGGCTTTTCGCCGTCAGTCATTTTTAAGACAGGATGATTATGGTTTTAATGGCATTTGCCGTGCTTGCCCCTCTAGTGTACTCCCTCAAACTGGCCGTTATATACGGTTAAATCTATAATATATTGATGTGATAATGTTGCCACTGAGTGTGTCCACATTGCACTTAGTGACACTCATCTCTGTGTGCATGCTGTTAATGTCCAGTGCTGAGAACCACGCTTAACATTCCATCTGGCGCACGTGTAGTGTGTTGATGCTGTCATACAAACATCTGTTACAGTGAAAGTCCGTTGAGCAGTTGTCATCTCGGCGTGTTCATTACACAAGATTTGTCAGGGCTTTCCGTTGGAAGAATGAGCATGCTGATGGATGGCTACATGTCTCGAAACTGGAGTGTTTTGGCTCATTATCATAAATTTACCCCAAAAATCCAAGTGAAATGATGGCAGGTTTTGCAAATGAAATACACCGGTTTATCAGTTATATCTCTTAGCAAAACACAATTTATTTTTTGCTGAAAGCTCAGTCCATGTCTCTGTGTATAGCTGTGTATTTTGAAAGCCGGTTATAATATTAGTTGTTGTAGAGTGATATTTCAGTTGCCTTGTACAAATATAAGTTTAAAGCATCTGTCTGCAGAATCTTTAACTAAGAGGAAGACAAAGATGACCCAAATACTGTTAGTTAATTAGAGGAGGATTCATTGCTGTAGTTAAGTTTATTGTTTCATATAACCATCCACTGGAGCAATTCTTATATGAATGCTTTGCCCACCAATCTACGTTCTTGTGAGATGTGAAGCTAAGCTTTGAGGGGAATTCATAATATTACAGACCACACTGAGACAAGAGGAGCTTAATCTTTTTAAAAGACGATCAGTTTGCTTTGAACTCTGTCAGGTTCAGCTGCATTCCTGCAATCGCGCTGTGGAATATTAAAACTATGAAATGAGCAATTGAAGACTGATCAAGGTAACATCACTCAAACTTTCTCCTTTAGCAAAGTTTTTTTTCAGTAAGAGTGTGTCTCATCTCATTTTACTCAAACCCACATCTTACCTAAGTGTGCATTCTGTGCTTTAATTGCTGTGGTGTGAACTAATACATGTTTGGGCTCAGATTTCTCATCTATCTTCTGTAATTACTAATCAATATTTTTCTAGCCCCAGTTGGTTAATTGTATGCCACATGGCCACCTCTGTGTAATGTTATTGACCGCAAAGCAATGTTGCCTAATGGTTTGTCATTGATGGATGGCCTGCACATCAGCTTGCAGTTTTGCATTTGCTGATACTTTGGACCTTTCCTGTAAGAGCTGACCACCATTAGAACGATTCATAGGGTCCTTTTTTTTCCAAAATCTTTTCTTTTACCTTAAAAAATAGACCTAAATGTGTTCTCCCTATTCTCTTATACATACTGAATGACCAAAAATATCAAAGGAACTCCCTGGACAATGAGTGAAAAACACCTTTGTGAAACTTCAGTGCCTATAAAGTTGAGATTTTCTGCAGATAGAAAGGAGTTGTCCGGGAGGAATGCTAAATTCTCAGGCTGTATTTCCAGTGAGCATGTGGTGTATTATGTTTTGTCTGTCTCATTTACATATAAGGTGGGGACAGAAAATATAGGCATCAAAATAAATTTTATATTGTATTGTACATTGGGACAAAAACACACAAAGCAAGCAGCAGTTGTTTATTTCCTATCTGAGTTCACATCTCCCACTGTATTACTAACACAACACTATATTTGATCCATCCAACATTCGTCTCTTGTGTATTACTTTTGTGGTTTCACTGTGATATTATTCATAAATTGGTTCTGTCCATTGTAGGTAAATCAAAGTAGAGATGGTGTGGTATTTTGCCTCAGGCATGTGTGCACACAACACTGTAAAACAAAGTTATTTTTAGTCTTCCTTCGGCAGTCCATACGACGCCGAAAAGTTCTGGCTGTTTGATTGTTGCACTTGGCCTCATTGGATTCAGTTGAACAGGCACATTCTTCTCCATGATCCTATCATGGAGAGCAGTTGGATCACACTGAACAACTCCTTTGTTTAGATCACTGATCTGTTTGTAGTTGTTGAGCTCAAAATGCAGTAAGCAATGGAGTGTGAAATGATCCTGTGTACCAGACCCCCTTCTGGAAATGTGTTCAGAGACCTCTGCAGCCTTGTGCCCTCCTCTGACAGCAGTAGCAGCAGGCCTCCTCCTGATGTCAGGGGGTTAAATGGACACAGTTTCTTTCTCAAGACTTTAGTACACATTTTTTTTAAGCTTTGTCATTTGCTGTCGGAAGACCGCTGCTGTGTCAGTAGCTGAACTTTTCTCCATTTTCTTATTCTTATTCAGTTCGTTATTTTAACGAACAGTGAACACGTTGTGATTATTAAATCTTTGGTGTTTTCACTGTTTTCGGTCATGTAGATTCTGTCATTGCAAAATGAATGTCAAACCATCAGGACATCTGTGATCTAAATCTCATGTGAATTTGCCATGTTCGGAATTGGTAAGGTAGAAATTCTTCTGCACATTACCTAAAAGATTTTGCCAATCACTGAGGTCATGTGTAAATATTAGCCCTGTGTGTATCGGCATGACAGTGATTTGGAGTTGTATATCTGAATAAACATCTGTTCTCTGTTGTCAGACAAAACAAACAAATAAGAAATTTGATTGTAGCTCATAATGTTAAAGGGTTACCTACTGTGCTGTGAGAGCCACTGACGTATTCAAGTGATGACAGAGAAGATCAGGGGACAAGAACAACCATAGCGCATCTTTTAACTAATCTAAATGAGCTGCAAATGTGTATTTATGCCTGTAAGACATGCAGACAGTGGGCAGATCAACTTAATACTATGTGAATAGGGTATAAAACATTTTTTGAAGACCAGCTTTAAATTACAATGTTGGTTGCTGGCACTTGTATTTTGTCTGCTCTAGGCCTATAACAAGTGATCAATAAAGGTTTTCAGTTAACAAGCAGCCAATAGGAGGAGGATTTAACTGTATAATAATGTAAAACAATCTGGCACATTTAATGTATAGCCAAAACGCGTTTCCAGCCATGTGTGGTCAGCCCTCTCAATGAATTATACAGATGGGCAAAATTTTGCAGCCTTGCTGAAGACTCGTTCTGTTTTACAACTTCTACTGCTGCATGCATGATCACTATGCATTCCCTAACTTGTTTCGGTAATTTATTATTCACTGCCTCTCCTCCTCTGCTTATAGCCTGTGTAAGCATCTTGTCTAGCTTGGATAAGAAAATGGCCTAATTCAAGATCGATCGTTTTATTAGACCCAAAAGGCATTGTAAGTCTGTGTCCCTGTGATTGGTATTGCCAAGCTGTTTTCACGCAGGTGTGAATAAGAGCCTGTACATCTGTGAAAAGATAATGAGGATGTCAATAACCGTGACTCTGCGCTGCTATAAATCTGTGGTCAGGAAAATGCCCAGCTCATTGGCTTAATTGCCTTCAAATAACCTCAACTTTATATTATGAAACAAGCAGCACGTTCCAGGACTGAACAAATCTCGGGGAGCCACAAGCTTCTTTACACATAATGGAGGAGATGCAGCATTGACACTTTCACAAAATAGCACCTAGACACAAACAAGCCTTTATCAGACTGTGCTCCATTTCAGCCCTTTTTTTTTCTTCTTTTTTTTTACAGCCCAAACTGTTTTATGTGTGAATCTTTATCTCAGCTGTCAGAATGTGGTTGCACTGGAGCAAATAAACAATGCTAGTTTTATAGCTATTCTATGTCTAATGGGTAGTCCCAGTTAGAGCTGGAGCACAGTAATGTGTGTTGAAGTTATTCCCCTAGGCAAGTCAATATTTATGCCATCATGTCTCCTTACCTCAAGATGCAGTGTCATTTTTCAATTTTCATTCATTAGTTTCAACAGGGAAGTAGTGTGGCTGTTTGCATACCGACACGGAGATCTTGCACCCCACCAAGGCACAGAACAGAAACCATCTGGTTGTGTTAATACTGCCAGCTGGTTCATTTAGAAAAGTTAAGATTAGAGGGGATAATTTTCTGCCTTTTTTTTCCTTTCAGCCCACTGTTGAGTGCTGCTCCAAATATATATTTAATCAGTCCAGTCCTAATGGTTATTGATTTTTGCTGTTTTCTCGCATGGATGTCAACATGCACGGCACAGTATCTTTTCCGTGTTTTTGCTTACTTTTTGTTCAATTTTCAGTGCCCAGTTGCTGTATGCACTGTTGCCTTTGCATATATAAACACTACGCGCTGGCCATGAGAGCATATAGGGCTACAACTAATCATCATTTTCTTTATGGAGTTATCTGCTGATTATTTTAACAATTAGTCAGTTCATTGTTTTAGTCTATAAAGTGTAAAAAATATGCTCATCATCATTTCTCTGAGCCCAAAGTGTGATATCTTTTTGATGGATTATATTGTCAAACCAACAGTCCAAAACCCAAAGACGCTTCAAATTCTGGAACCAGCAAATGTTTGACATTTTTGCTTGAAAAATGATTGAAGCGATTTTTCAATGATCAGAATAGTTTGCGATTTATTTTCTTTCAGTTGATTGATTAATTTGGACAAACTAGAAACACAGTAGGCTTCCTACCATATAATGGAGTTCTTCTCTTCAGAGCTGGTTGAACATTTTTGTAAACGTTCTGATGGGGAACCTTTTTACTGCTTTGTTTCAAGCATGTGGGACATGGGTTTAATATTACAATTTATGTGGGTGGAGATTAATTTTAAAATGATTCCTAATTTCCAAGAGCATTGGAAATAAAATTAAAGGGACTGTTTTGTTTCTCAAAAGATGAGCTCTACACTCAAGAATCAGTTACATGAATGCTCCCTGCACTGTCAGCAAGTCTTCACACATTTAGATTAGGAGAATCTAAATGTTAGGAGAGGCTGTTTGATTTTTTGGGGGGAAATAGTTGACCTGGCAGAATAATTAGCTGCACATTTGGTATTTATCTCCCAATGATACGATTCATGTGTTTTTACGCCTCTGGTCTCAATAAAAATCCCTACATCAACCTAGACAGTCTCTCATTGAACCCACTGCATATTCTGGCAAGCTTGTAATTGCAATGATGAGACGATGTTTAATTTCAGATCACATGTCTTATGTCAACAGTATTGTCATAACTCATCACACATCCGCAGAATGCAATTACCTTGCAGGGTCATTGAGTACACGGGAATACACACACAATACAGTACATATTCACACACGGCGGCATTTGAATGAAGTGATACAACTGTGAGATGCTATGCCAGGAAACCTCATCTTGTCAGGTGATGGCAGCCGTGTTGGATACTCAGCACTGTTTAAAGCTTTGGCAGCTGTCCAGTGAGCAAGTTGGTTTGACCCTGTCCACCAGCATGGAGGTCTTAGTTTTGGGAAGGTGTGCAGTGATAGTGAAATCTGTCAAGCAATTCTCCGGTAATCCAACCAGAAAATCCTATGGAAACAAAAAGTGAAGTCAGTAGGCTTCATGCAGTATAGTTGTAAATCTTTGCAAGTGCTCTTGGAACAGTAAGTAGGGTGGCTGGTCTAAAAACAAAACTGGAGTAACTAATTTGGGTCTCCTGGTCCATGCTGAAGTGTTAATAAACTAGACCCTGAATTTACTAGCTGCTAATTCTTATTCCGCTGCAACATAATCAGAGGTCATAGGTTGCTGGAATGACATTGAAACAATTGACACTTAAAAACTCAGTTGTAGTTTAGACTAAGTGACCTTTGAATCTGTCTTACACCCATTTCACGATGGACAAAATATCTGACTAACGGGTTGCTTTTGTTTTCAGCGTGAAAAGCTACAATACGATATTCATCTACTCTTGCACTGATTGGTGGTGATAGAAACATGACAACCACAAGGGCACAATAACTTTGCCTTAATTTCTGGCACTATGCTATGACACTGTTGAGGGTTCGTGTTTTGGCATGTTAATTCTTCTCAATCTGTCTCCATTCAAGCAGCGCTCAAACATTGTTCAGTTTGGTGTTGAATTGCAATGAGAGACCGAGGTAAAAAGTATTCACCATAAGTATTTTCACTAACCTACGTGCTGCTTCCTGTTCTGTTTTTTCGGGGTGTTGATGACATGAAACGTAACACACGGAGGAAAAAAAACTGAAAAGCGATCTCATCTTCTGGCAATGGTAAAGGTGAGAATCGCCTACTTTTAGCACATTTTGTTGCAAAAGTGGTATTAATTGTCATCCCATTTGCATTGTGTCTTGTACTTCATATCGTGATATTAACTACTATACTATTGTCAGTATGATATGTTGCAGACCAATAACCCTCACCTACATCTATTGAAGACTCTTTCTTTGAGTCCTTTGATCTGTTATGTGATGTGCTCTAGTTTTATTATAGACTTTTGGAGCTGCTGCTGTAAAACGTTCAATAACATGACACCTTGGAGAGATGCTCATACCTGCGCACCTGACTGTTGCATTGTGCTCAGCTTACGTTGCAAGCGCTCACATGCCTTTTAGGTCCCCAAGCAGGCTCCCGTTTACATGTTATTCATTCAGAGTTTGACAGAGGTGGCTAATTAGTCAAGGTGTTGACTGTGCCCCCGGAACCAAAAGTGCATTGAGACATTCACTGTATCGTGAACCAATAGGGAAAACGCAATAATGCATCAGATTATGAAGTTGATACTGAATGAAGCATTTACTGGCTTCTAAACAGCAATGCTGCCCACTTACTCATGCTGCTGATGATGTCCTTGTCTCAACAGGAAACTGATAATCAGTGAAACGGACCTTGATTAAAATGTATTATGATGCCTGCAGGGCGCCCCAAGTGATCTAAAGTGCACAATATGCCATTGCTAATTTTCATTTCTGCTTTGATATATTATCCAAGGAGTTAAAGTGGGGCTCATTTTCCCTTCAACTCCTAGCTATCAATCCAGGAGTGGTATTTCTTTATGGTGATCAGCTTTAAGCTCACTTGCTGGAGGGATGTGCATCACAAGCAGTCATGTGCTCTGTGGCCTGAGACCATATTGGCAGCAATGCATTAAATTGCTAATGTGCCTACCAGAGCTACATTATCCGGCCCATCAAAGTGACAGGGGCAGGAATAAAGCATTGTGCTCGGTTGTCCATGAGATCATTGGAAAATGGGTTTTGTAGATATGGCTTGGAAGCGTGCAAAGTTGTCATTTAGAACGCTTTCTTTGAATTTGCTTTGTTTCTGCCTCGCTGATTTGACAGCTGCAGAACAATGAGGCGAAAGTAGCTGGCCAGTTTCCACTGTGGTGAAACTCTCTCACACCTGGCTGCCTCTGTGGATTTGCACTCTGTAACATTGTGTTGATTTACATACCTCAGTATGTAAAGAAATAATTGAATTGAACAACATAATGATTGTCTTGCCCATGATCTAATTTTGAAAGAGCAGTTCACTTGACGACTGAAGATTGTGTGCAGTCAAATGAGCTCTGGGTGATGGACAAGACTGAATCCCCAATAATTAAAATCTCCCAAAAAATAAATTGCAGTGTATTATGTTCCGTATTGTACCCTGGCTCAGGCCCTCTCGCCTCAGGTTGTTGAGTACACGATATAGTCGCCCACGGAGGAGCCACAAAGATAAACTCTCATGTCAGCTTTTGAGGATCACTTTCAGAGGCACAATGCTTACCAGAGTTTTCTCTCTTCTGTCTGTATTTTCACCCAAGACATACAGAATATTGCCAGCTATTATCTAATCATTTAGCTGTTATTGACTCATAAATGTACAGAGCAACTGCTCCACAGAGAATTTGAAATTTGTCTGCTTTATATCTGCCTGTTAAACGATACAACATCTTGCAAACAAATCTGGGTCTCTAGCAGTTCCTCATACCAAGAAATAGCCTTAAGGTGGAGTATTGCAAAAGTGGATCCTTTGGAAATTAAACTTGGTGTTCCAAATGAATACAAGAGACTCTCTGAGCATAGGGCCTGAAATGACTAATGTCTGATCACTGTGTGCTCTCTGGAAACATGAGCCAGGACGGGAGGCCCTGCCTGAGTATGGAGTGCTCCGGCTTCAGGTGTGATGTGGAGGCGGTAGAATGCCAGGCACCTTGTGATGATTAATGAGCTGCGCCTCCTGCCAGTGATTTTAAACACACTGTCCTGATCATGTGTACAGTCCAGCAGTTTTGTGACGACACACACACACACACACACACACACACACACACACACACACACACACACACACACACACACACACACACACACACACACACACACACACACACACACACACACACACACACACACACGAGTCATCCCAGGAGCAAAAGGACAGTATGCTCCTCCGTCTCCAGTGTACACAGATGATACACAAACAAAAAACACTTTTTAACCAGTGCTATGAGTATTAAAAAACAATCACACACAGACATGAATGGTAATCGGGCTGTTATGAAACAATATAATGATCTAAAGTGGTTCATTAGGCAGCTGCTCTGTTTGGTTGCATAAAACCACAACAAAAACAACATATCGTGAAGGAAATATAAATTACGCTTAGAGGTGCTGAGAGAGTTTTGATAACAAGCAGCAAAAAACGTTCACTTGATGTCTTAAACTCAGAGTCTGAGACATGTTGTGTTGCTGCAGACTGAATATATAACAGATATATCATGTTGACAGGTAAAGGGCCAGAATGCTGCAGGCTTTCTTCCACATTTTTTGAATTACAGTAATGGCTGCAGTGCAGTGTGTATACAAACTAAAAGCATGTGTTGAGTGGGTCTGCAGAACCTACCTTGCCAGCCATGAACTGTCCAAAGCCAGGGGGAAATGTGAGTGTGGAAACAAGTAAAGTGACCAGTGCAGGATACAGCAGACGTCTTAAAGAGCGAGAGAGAAAGAATAAAAAAATAAAAAAAAAAATAGGGAGAGTGAAGACTGAGAATCTATTAAAAATTAGAAAGGCAAAACAAAAGTTAAATATTGGACACAACCAAATAGACTTATTGGCAAATGATCATTACACCGCAGTGTAAAATGGGGCAGATTTAGTTTACATCTATACATTAAATCAACAAACATGTACATTGATGTGTCATTAATGCTTTCATTATTAATGTCACTGGAGTAAGGTTTAAGACTATTGGGAAAAAAAACACTAGTGTTATATGCACACTTTAACGTAGTATATTAGTGTCCGTGCGTCTAACCATCAATAACCTCAAAATCCACCATGTCCATCGTGACTTGCTATAAGTGCTCTTTCATAGCCATGCCCTCATGGACACACTTATTGAACTGTAAATGTGTGTGATTATCTTTGCATAAACAAATGCAAATAGAGTTAAATGAAAAAAGGAACGAATCACATTGTGAGGAGGAGAAAGAATGCCGTCATGAATGTAAACAACAAATGTATGAACTTCACGTGGCTTAAAGACAGACTTAAAAACACTTCAATGGTCAATTTTCATCTGAGAAGCTGGAAACAGAAATTTTAACATTTTTTCACTATTTTTGCTTGAAAAATGCCTGAAACTATTACTTGATAATCAAAACAGTTATTGATTATTTTTCTGCCAATTGTATAATGTATTCATCATTTCTGTTTTGTTTGTTTTTTTACGATAAATTATTCACTAAATTTTTGTTTGGCAGATGTTTTGGACAGACACGACACCTAGTGTGGACAGCTACAAAACTGACCGTTTAAACAACCATAAACATGCTGATATACCTCATGACTTCCTGTCCCATTCCTTTCAAAGAAAGGGGAATTGGTCCAAATGAGCCTTAGTGTGGAGATCTCTGAAATCCTGTATTTTCTTAAAATATGCTGTAAAGTAAAGCTTTCACATCACAGTGTCTTAAACTGGGTGGTGCTAAATGTATTTAGATGTTTTGAAGTAAAAGTACCAATACTTAAATGTAAAAACACTGTGTCACAAGTTAAAGTCCTGGATTGAGAATTAAATACTTTACTTAAAGCAACACTATGAGTCTCATTCTCAGTCGAGTCTCATTCCATCCATCCACCCTACCCATCAAATCCATCATCTGTGACCACTTACCATTACAATATTGTGGAAGGCTGGACCCAATTTCCATGGACAAGTTTAAAGTTCATCATGGGGCCAAGTCTCATTCCCAGGTCATCAAATATCAACGCTTTAGGTTCATGGCTTGGGTATGAAACCCACAACGTCAGTATTTGACAACCTGAGATTGAGATTCAACTATCATCAACCATCTTTCTCCAGAATCCTACATAGTGTTACTTTAAGTAAAAATAAGTAAAACTATAATGTACTTAAGAATGTAAAAGTAAAAGTATTCTTAAGAAAGGAATATTGCCCTTTTCTGTGTATTATCATATTTCTGAATGAATATTATTCATGCTTTCAATTGTTGTTATTTATTGCTGAGGTTGTTAGTTAAATCAATAAAAATGCCTCATATTTTATACATGTGTCTTCAGCTGAAAATCTTAATTTGAAAAAGTCCTATAGCATTCAAACTCCGAAGAAATGTACCTTAATTACCACAGTGGTGCACGTGAGTATAGTACTTGAGTTAATGCACTTGGTTACTTTCCATAACAAGTTACTGTAGCTTACTTCTTCATGAGGAATCTGTTGATGGCCTTCTGTTTCCTGATGAACTGGACAATCAGTCGATTCAGGTAGACAAACAGAGCCCCACCAAAACCGCTGGCAATACTGCAGAGACACAAATCAAGAGGTTAAAAAGCTAAAAGGTAATGAAATTGAAAGTGGCTGGAATAGATGAGTCCGGGCTCGTTCAGGGCGAAGCATCAATCATTACATTTTCTCTCTCAAACCACCTCCATACCCTGTCTCCAGTGCACTCGGCCATAATAAAAACAATGTAAATGTAATGAGCCTCCACTAAACTGAAGGCGGATGTCAAATGCAAATGAAGTGCAGTTGTATCGTATTTACAGTAAATACATTCCACACTCTGTACGAGGCATGTGTAAAAATCTGAAGAGAGGGGAGGCAAAGGGAAAGTCAATGAAACACGTAGGAGGGATATACCTCAGATACAGGCTGGAATAAAAGAGAAACAGAAAAACGAAAAGACATTGATTTAAAGGAGAAACGCACTAAAAAAAAAAGCTGAAGAGGGAATTACAGCTATGAGACAGAGAAGGAGGTTGAGCGGGAGCACACAGTCAAATGGAGATGTGTGGGGGAGTCAAAGCAGAAAAAGAGGTTTACATAAGCGTGCATTTGAAAGCTCAGTGGGAGTCCTCTTCATGACAGTGAGAGGGAAAGATGGGAGAGAGAGAGAAAGAATAGACTCCGACGGCTCTGCAGACATCCTAATGCTTATAAATTTATCTTGATGCATTATTAATTCTGTCAAATATCTCTGAATAAATCATGAACAGGATGATGAGGGAGTCTTTGCCCCCGTTGTGCAGCCGAGGAAAACACAGCTTGTGTGCCGCTATGTGTTCTTTGTAGTTGTACCCATAAAAGGAACACATGTCTATCACAGGTCATAGGGTCAGGGTGCAGTCATGTCTCAGCCAGACTGGACACTGCAGATCTGCATGGTCTGGTACAACAAATTATACAAAAGTAAATATATAAGCTGTAACTGATGGTTATTTTCTGCATTAATTTTTCTAACTATAAGATACCAGAAAATACTAAAAAATTAAAAAAAATAATAAAAAAACACAATTTCCCAGAGCCCATTCTGGTGTCATTTAATAGTTTGTTTTGTCCGACCACCAGTCCAACACCCAATGATATTCCAATTTGTTAAGTTTATATTTTCATTGTTGAAAAACAGTTACAAACAATGAATCATTACTAGTTGCTACTGTTGTTGTTGTTTGGGTTTTTAAGTTTTTATTTTGACCAGCTGAAAATAGTCTCAATCAAAAGCACTTATCTCTCCTATATGAGTAACATTGGCTAACAAAATGACAGTGACCAGCTGTTGCAGGAAATTTCTACTTTTTTAGGACTTTTTGCCCTTAAAATTCTGTACCTTCAACTTCCACCTGATTCTCCCCCTCTCCCAGGGGAAATCTGTCTCACATTCACATAAACCACAGAAGACAAAAACCACACACAAAGTCTCATAAAACAATGTCCATTAGCGACAGCATAACATAAAACCTGGAGGACATCCAGCCATTATCATAACACCCAATCAGCCATGATTAAAACAAGATCACCATCCTCAGCCAACAATGTCACACTGACAACGGCTCATCCACTGAGTCATCTTGAGCATTTAACACTTTGACTGTGTAAGAGACCGAATCATTCTTGATTGACCTCTTCAGTGGGCTCAGGGCTGACAGCCACAGAAGGAAAGGAGGAGGGTATTGGCAGATGCACTAACACACTTGGTTTTGTTTTTTATGACTAACAAAACAGAGACTATTGTCAGCCTTATTCTTTAATTTGTGATGTTTCTGAAAATTAGTGGCACTACAGCATATTCTCTCATGAGTAGGTCCCCATTTTGTTTCTAACTGCTCCTCTTAATACTCTACCACCATGTGCACAAGGACAGATGTATACTCTTAAAAAGCACAAAAGGTGCCATGATACGTCTTCCTGCTAATTGTTTCCCACTATTCCTCGGATCGACAGCTGGTGGTTTAGCATTGCGTCAGGAAAAGAAGGCTTTTTTGGCTGCTCGTGGAGGGGCAGCCGAAATTTCGGACAACCCAGCCCGTTTGCTCACTCTAGCCTGGATACACTCTGGTCGTGAAGAGCAGCTCCAGAGGTGGAGTGTAACCCAAGAAGAGCAACAGGTTGGTCAGGAGGAACTGCGACAGCAGTAGCAGCTACCTTTGCTGCACTAAAAAAAGACGAGTTCTCCACTGGCTAAACTAGCTGTGGATGTAGCAGTTAATGTTTGGTAGACTTATGTTCTATGAAAGCTAAGATTTCATAAAAACCTACTTCATCCCCATGCACTTAAAGTAGTATAACTGATCCCTATTCCATGTATTACTGTTTAATCTGCAGACCACGCAGCCATGGGCTTTCTGTTCTACAAAAGCTCTCTACTTTTGTATTGACTATTTAATACAATACATATGTAAACTACAAACCTGGAACTTTTTAAACTGCAAAAATGTAAAAATAAAATTCTCGGTTATCGGTTGCAAGAGGCAGTGGTTATCGGTTGAAAAAGAATCTATATTGTGCATCCCTAGTGTAAACGGTAAGGTGAATAGCGTGCGACTCTTTAAACGTGTCCTTTGTAGCATGTAGCACAGAACAAACTCTTTCTGGCCTAGTTAACTGAGACACTGACCGACTTTCCCCGCTTGAGAGCTGTTGGCAGGGGAAGATGGAAACTGCACGGATGCACACAAACACAGACATGTCAGTGCACATGTACACACTGTAGCAGAGTGTAAAACTGAGGCCAAATGCTGTCTCTCTGTTGAGTTAAATGTACTGTATGTGCAAGTCACAGACACAGCAGTGAGTGTTCACATCTCTGGACAATTAAACCAAAAAATAGTCAAAGGAGGCAGGCACAGGCAGGTACTTTCATCTGAGAGAGTGAGGGGGAGGGAGAGCACCTCTCCCATCTCATCACCAACTTCCTTCCAGGAGACCATGGTCTCATTCACAGCCACGTAGAAGCCCTCAGGCAAAGGCAGGATAAAATAAGAAATGCCTCAGTGCGCTAGCAACTGTTGCGGGCTGAATTATCCATGCTAGGTGACTCACGCAGGCTACCCTGAAGTAACACCTTCACAAGCTACAGTGAGCTCGGCTCCTGAATTATATCTGAATTTGTGCTGCAGTGACAGCAAAATGTGAATACCTGTCAGAACAACCAGATGGACAAAAACAATGAGTCACGGTTTGAATTCACCGGAACTTTCTTTGGACTCACGTCCAACGTTCATCTTTGTGCCAGTACTTTAAAACAACATTACTTTCTCATAATTATTTATAAAGGGTATGGAAGTTGTTAATATTAATATTAAAATCTTTTAGAAAGAGATGGGTCATTAAAGTGTCATAGTCTGTGTTGATTATTGAGCTACAGTCAATAGCAGATTAAAGCAGTTCTTTTTTTTTTTTATGGCTTTCATTTATCTGTTCAGATGATTCATGAAACAAACTACTAAAAATGAATGCCGATTAAATGTTATTGATTGATATATATATATTATTATATTATATTATTAGATTAGACATTATATTATATAATATATAAAAATTAAGACTTACCCAATGACG
>OMLP01014999.1:0-13646 GCA_900302685.1 Spondyliosoma cantharus | reverse complement strand
ACAAATAAACCCAAATGTTTTATATCAGTGTTTTTTAATATTTGGTCGTTTCTGCTGGTGAAAGAAGGAAACTGAGATGTTTGCAGCAAATGAAACGTTTTTGATGTCTTAATCAGACTTTTTCTGACATTTTTCTTCCAAAACATGATTTTTCCCGATTCGTTTCTTTGTTAAAGTGAAGTTGAAATTCACAAAATGTATAAAAATTGCATTTCCAAAAGGCCGACGCAGTGTTCCTGGATGACAGAGGTGAAAAAATAACTTCTGAGTTGTGTTTAAAACGTCCACAGAGACGTTTTGTCTGTTGGTTTGTGGTGATTGTTCATGTTCACGTCTCTTCTGAAACTAAAAAGCAGCTCTGTGACCTTCTCTATCATTTCTACGGAGGCTCTTTTGTTTTCAGCTCAACAATGTGGGGAAATAGTTTTTAAATGTATTTTTTTTCTTTTGTATTTTGTAAATGATCTACAATTAAATTCTCATTTTGTTCTCTGGTCTCATGTTGTAATGCAAACACACCAACAGGCTGCAGAGGAGAAATCATCGCTCCATGTGATGTTTGTTATTTGTATATGTTCCAGTTTTCATCCATTTTCTTTCTTTATCTGGCAGAAATAACCTCCACAGCTTCACTGACACTGAACATCTGTCCCCAGATGTTTCAGATCAACAGTTGCGTCATTCGACCACTAGACGGCGACGTCGTCCACATGATTAACAGCAGTTTGATGATTCTGTATCTTTCAGTGAAACCACAGACAAACCGACCAAACTTATGAAATAGAAAAACCTGAATTCTTCTTGTCGTGAGGGTTTGTGCTCCAACATCACACTCAGGGTGGAAACTTGAGCTCTGGGATAACGTCAAGCTGCAAGTTGTATAAACGTTTTCATTCTCCAAATCAATAAAGTCTCAGTTTGATGTAAATTAAAGTAAAATCTCGTGTAGTTTTGTGCTAAAGCGCTCAGTGAACGTCATCGTCTCAGCAACACGTCACGACGCCGACATGGAGCCGACTGGGCTCAGAGACGGTCGTAAACAAGATGAACATCACAATAAATCTGCTCATATTGACACCTGCAGTTCTGGTTCTGGTTCTGTGATATACAGGAGTCAGGAGACGACATCACTGATGACACTGTTGGTTGGAACCACAGTCATGAAACATCAGACTCAAAATACGTCATTATAAAGACGTCACAGGCAACAGAACCAGCTCTCCTCTCACAGAACTGAACCAGAACCAGCTCTCCTCTCACAGAACTGAACCAGAACCAGCTCTCGTCTCACAGACCTGAACCAGAACCAGCTCTCGTCTCAGAACTGCAGTCGTCACTATGAGCAGATTTATTGTGACGTTCATCTTGTTTACGACCGTCTCTGAGCCCAGTTGGCTCCACGTTGGTTCTGGTGACGTGTTGATGAGGCGATTTAACACAAAACTACACGAGGTTGGACTTAAATGACAACAATCTGACAAACATCGCGCGTGAGATTCGTGACAACTCAAACTGGATCCAGATTATTCATCCCATGAGGTCGACAGTGTGACTTCGTCCGTTCGCTCTGATAAATCTTTCATTTTCAAACAGTTCCTCTTTTATTGTCGTTGTTTTGTTGAGTTAATGAATTTTAGATTTTAATCTCTAACAGCCCCTCTTCTAATAAATATCTTGACTTGGCTGTAATAATGTCTGTGTCTCTGTCATGTCGCCTTCACAATCTTATTTTCTTCCGTAGTATATTTTTATTCTCACTCCTCTGTGTCCCTTTATTGCTTTTCTATTATTCTATTCTATGCAGGTCGCTGTGATCCATCATTCTTATTGCATTTATTTGTTCTCCTTGCTTGTGAAATATGAAGTTATGGTTCAAAGCTTCACGTTTTTTATTTACCACAAACATCTGGAGGGTTGCAGACGTGTCACAACACAAACATCTGTGCTCAGTGTAAGGCAGCTCTCTCGCTCCGTTTTTTTTTTTTATATCTCTGAGTCGCCGGCTGAACTCTCCCATGGAAAATCCATTATGATGATTAAGTGCCGTTTGCATTACCCACAGTGCACCTGCACATCTGTTAAACCCTCTGAGGAGTTCATCGTTATCTGCGTAGATTTCAGGAAGGGGAAAAAAAACACGTGTTTCACAACCCTCCCTCACATGCATTCACTCAAACACATCTGGCGGATAATGTAAAGACGCCACTTCACATGAAGCAAAATATTTGAGGTTTTGAACATCTGTGCGCCGGAGAGAGAGTTTAAAAAAGCTTCCGACTCTGATGGAGTGATATTTAAAGGAAAGCACATTCTGTTTATCTACGTCATGATGATGCTGAACCCCCACGCCGCCCTCTCAGACTCCAGCACCCCTCCATCAACACATACCCACTTCTACACACTATCATTTTATCCCCTGTGAGGTGACGTAGCTGGGAGATCACGGATCTCCACCTTGTTAAACGATGATGATGGAGAAATGAAGACGCCCCCACACAGGATGCGGCCGACCCAGCTCGCTCCGGACTGATCAGATTATGTGGGCATCATCTTTCCACTGGACTGTTTATAGTCGCTTTCAGATGAGGTTCAAGTCGCAGGTTTGTTATAAACGAGAGTCTGATTGCTATTTATTGGCTTATCTGGAGCGCCGTCTGATACATAAACTAATAAATGAGGCCGACATCTGAAGAGTAAAGTGGTTTTATATCTCTGTTTCTCCTTTGAAGATTTTAACAGACCGTTTTCTCAGCAGAAGTTTTGTTATGTTAAAGACAAAAGTACAGACATGATTAATAAACATGACAGATTAAATTCATCTACTAACTGTTACTGATCAGACCTGAAGTCCCGCCTGTGTTCATCTGCAGACATGGAAAAAATAATGAGCCTCTTTTTTTTAGGGATGAGGCTGCGTTCAAGAATGTAGTTTTGCAGAAGCAAATATTTAGCAAGTAAAATCTACCAAAAGCATCAGAAGTAAAATGTTTTGTGGCTCCAGTTTATGGGAGAGTTTGTGTTGGATGTTCATTATCTTGGTTTTTTGCCATCCGTAAGTCTTTTATCAGACGTTCACCTGCCTTTAAAACATCAGCAGGAAAATCTGTCTTCAGTTTTTTGTGCAGAAAACAGAAAACACGTGGATTTAATCGATAACACGTACAAGATGATCTCAGAAGACTTCACCTCAGTGTGCACTTGTGTTTTATTATTCTTTTGAAACGTTTTAACTCAGTATAACAAAGTTATTTGTTTTTGTTTGATTACATTTATTTCACTGAATATCAATAATTGTAATACAAGGTTAATTCAGCATCATCCTTTTAGACAAATTGGCCAATCACATCTTTATTACACAGATACGAACGTCTTTTCTCTTTATGAAGACCAAACGACTTGTGTCTCGTCTCAGTTATTGTGTTTTATGTTTTATACGAGCGTGATTTGAAAATCTATGAATAAAGTCAAAAAGATGCCTTAAAGGTGAAATTACAGGCAGATTACCAGAGTATCTTCTAACTGTAGCTGCTGTTAGCTTGTTAGCTCAGTTAGCCATGCAGCTAGCAGTCAAACTGTACGCTGGGAGTCAGACAGGGCTACCTGGCTGGTTAGCTGCTGATTTTCGCAGATATCTTTAACACAATACGCAGACGACTACGACTCTTATCTTCACGTTCTGTCGATCATTTTTGTTCATTTGTTTTATGATGTTTAATTTGTGTTTTAATCTAAAATACTTACATACTGCAGCTTTAATCTCCAACCCCACAAAAATGAAAAGATGCGGGAAAGAAAGAAAGAAGGAAATAAAGTTTAGATTATATAATGAACACGTTTATCTTAGAAGAAATAATGACTTTTACACATTAATGTGTCTAAAGATTTTTCTAAAGTTATGAAAAACAAACAAACAAACAGTCTAGCATATGTTGCAATGTTTCGTGTTTTGTAAAATGTTTTCTGAAATCTATGTTTTGTGGAAAGTTGTGTCTTCTGAAATGTTGTCTGTCAAATGTCATCAGCTTTATGAAATGTTACGTGTTTTGTGGACAGGGTTATATTTCCTGAAATGTCAGACTTTCTTATTAAAGCTGTTTTAAAAACACACAACTTGTTACCTGTAAACAACCATTTAAATGTTTGAATCTTCAAAGTAATAACAGATAAATGTACTCGAGTGTAAAGGCAGATATTTTTCTCTGGAGACGCAAATATTCTCTAAAACATGTGGACACACTCAAGTAAAGCTTTTCCCTCTCTGCAGTTAAAGAGTTATGAAAAACAAAACAATAGAGAAGAAAGGGATATTAAAACAAGCTCTTGTAGACGTGATGAGCTCTCTGTTTGTGTTTGAATCACGTCCGTATCCGGGCTGCAGTGTTTGTGTGCCGTGTCAAAGCTGCGTGCTATTTAAAAACGGCTTTACAACCCTGACAAGACAAACACGTTGATGGAAACACTTTTAATATCTGCTGGAATGTTTTTACGTGGAATTAAGGAATCTGACGGGAGGTGCAGGAGTATCTGGTGACGACGTCTTATCAGTGAACCTCAGTCGTGGAGCACAGAGGAGGTCCAGTGTCCGGCTGCTGCCCCTCTGGTTCTGATTATCCTCCTGCCAACAACCTCGTCATGTAAACTCGCAGTGACACGCACACGCACACCAGCGCCGCCTCAGAACGCCATCATCAGGATGTGTCCCAGATGTGCGTCTTGCTCAACATCAGCTCCCCGCTGCAGCTATAAAACAATCGCCTCGTTATCTGAACCGTCTTTAATTCATCCTGGCATTTTAATTTCCTCAATATATAATGTTTACAGCCGCTCGTATATCTCAGATTATGTAACTGAGCACGTTTTAACTGACGTAGATGTTTAATTATGATTGATGGGAACGGAATTGCTTTTTTTCTTTTTCTTTCAAGCTATCGAGGAAAAGAGCAGGATTGATGCCATCGCTCTGGAAAAGACAGAAAGAACCTCAGAGTTGTTTTAGTTTAACAAGAGTTTACAGTTTAAGTAAACAGTTTGTGTTTCCTAAAAATGTTGTGTTTCCTAAAATGTTGTGTTTCCTAAAAATGTTGTGTTTTCTAAAATGTTGTTTCCTAAAATGTTGTTTTTTCTAAAATGTTGTGATTCCTAAATGTTGTGTTTTCTAAAATGTTGTGATTCCTAAATGTTGTGTTTTCTAAAATGTTTCCTAAAAATGTTGTGTTTCCTAAAATGTTGTGTTTTCTAAAATGTTTCCTAAAAATGCTGTGTTTCCTAAAATGTTGTGTTTTCTAAAATGTTGTTGTGTTTTATTTAAATGTTGTGTTTTGACCCTCATGGCCACCATAATTTAAAAAAACAATTAGTTACCTATTATTGAGCGTCTCTTATTCAATCTTTTACCAATATCAGCAAAAAAAAAAAAAACACCACAACATTCAGACTGTTTATAAATCAAATTATTAGTTTGTTATCATGTAAAATGCATCATATATCATAAATCATAAAATCTCGAACTGTAAAACTTCCTCTTGCAGTGAAGAAAACTGAACATGGAAGAAGAACTTACATTCCTCAGAAGCTCTCAGAACATTTTCCTCTTCTCCTTCAGAACATTTCAGAGGCCGTGATTAGATTTTATCTGAGCGGTTGTAGATTCACGACATACGTTGAACGTCGGGTCACTGTGGTGGTTCTGTCTGTGTTTCTTATGAGCCACTAATGTGTCTGTTTGTTTGTCCCTGAGGTCTGTGATAGGGAAACCACTTCCTGAACGCTCAAACATACGGCACGTAAACAGTGGAAGCGCTCGACTGGCGCATACGTGACATTTGGAGAACATTTGTTTTGAAGTTTTCGTGCCCGCTGTTTTTCTGCTCCATCTGTTTGTTTTTCTGTCTGTCATCTGAAATGACTTGTAAACAGATTTAAGTGTCATTTGGAGGAAAGATGGAGGGCGATCCGGTTCTGGTTCAGATCCAGGAGCGGATTCAAAAGGAATTCTGAACATATTAAATGTACATGATTGTTCTGTTGTCTGAGTCTTTCATGCAAACGTGGATCCAGATGAGGATTAAAACTGGGAAGAAAAACACTCACAACGATGTGATCTGGTAATAATCGACGGGAGGAAAGTTCTGAGATGGAAGTTGTGACATTAGGAAGAATTTATATTAAATACAGCTTCTTTTGTTTAAGAGTCAGTGCAGAACAACTGAAAGTCAAACATCTTATTTTTCTTTAATATCTGATAACATTTATTCGTTTATCTTAAAGGCTACAAATGATAAATACTGAACGTCTTCACGACTTTATGTGATTATATCACAACAGATGACAAGTAAATTTATGTTAATTCACTTTGTACATTATTTGATATGCGAGCAAATCAGCTGGATTCAAGTTACATAAAACTTTATTTCATCCTCTCTGAAAGCAGAGCAGTGGCTGATGTTTCTGAATCAAACCGTCCAGCAACAAAGAGGCTATGTTGAGGTGGCGATAAGTTAATGAACCCGTTAACGAACTTCTTTCAGCAGCAGATTTGGCAGGTGAGGATTTAAAGGCAGCAGAAGACACGAGGTGAAAACTGAACACTGACCGTTGGCTGCAGCAGCGGCGTGGAGGCGGCTGAGGAGAGTATCTGAGGTGTTCTTGATTACAGTGATGAGGTGCAGCTGACTCCAGCACACCTGCAGACAATCACTCACAACAAAGACAGACCGCTGCTGCTCCGACGGTGAGACAGCAGGTACGACAGGTGACGTCCTCGGAGCAGGTTAAAAAAGAAATCTGATTTGTTTGAAAAGAAGGCAGCATGAACACTCACACAGCGATCAGAAGAAACTGTCAGTAATCACTTGATCAACGAGGCCACAGGTGTTCAAAAAAAGCACCTGACTTCTCTCAAAACGCCTAAAAGACAAGCAGCAAGTTTCCCAAACATGTTTTCTTTAGCTCTGAAACACTGCAATATAAAAACGTGTATATGTACGTTGAGTTAATCAGAAATGAGTCGCTGATTTTTAATAAATTCTGTAACAGCGTCGTTTGAGTCAGACATCTTTAGGACACGACGAAGTTTCTCCACAGGCATCACGATGTATTTAATGGCCTCACAGTTCAATGTATCCGTGTTTTTTTTTTCCTCTTCCTCTGGTAAATCGTCCGAGGAGGTCGCTCGGTACGAGACGGGCTGAATGTAAATGGAGGGAAAAAAGCAGTCGGAGCGATTATATAGAAAAAGATAGAGGCCACTTAAATCCTGGGCACAGGATGGGACTCCACCCGAGCTCGTTAATGATGAAAGCTGCTCCGTTTTAAGGCCACATCCATCTGCACTTCCTGTCTTTAACAATACGCTTCCTCCTGCACAGTTCCTGCATTAAGCCCTTTGATAAAAATCGTCCCCGTGGACAAAGTGATTGATTCTCAGTTCCTCCAGACGAGACGGGAGGACGCGTTGGGTAAAGAAGGAAACTACGGCGACGCTGTTGAGTTTTTTGATTGCCAATCACTACAAATTGTATATAAATTGCTTTCCGGCACACACATTGATTCATCACCTCTGTAGCCGCTCGGTTCGATTGATTTCACGTGTTGGAGCCGAGTCGCAGCAGAAAGTAGGCCGAGCTCGCGTGTTTGATATTCCTGAGTCGTAGGTGGTGAAGGGAACTCGGTGTTTGTAGGTCAGTGAGCAGGATGCGGTCGGCTGGTCGGGGATTTAACTCTCAGGCAGAGTTATCTAAACCCAGAGAAGCACTGAGGAGGAACCAAGAACATTTAAAATAACTGTGTTTCATCAAAATACTGTGACTTTCTCCTCTACTGTTACCTTTTTTTTTGACAGGTTTCCTATGTTGCCATTTCATCTGACTTCTGCTCTCGTGTGTTTTACGTCTTTACACCTGTACGTCTGTAAAAATGTGAATCTTTTAACATTCTCATGTTGTTTTCGTTGATTCTCTCGTGTTTTCTGTCCTCCTCCAGGTCACTGCGGTGGAGCGGAGGCTGGTGACTCGAGCTGTCTTCACACTTATTATATATAATTAACTTCTGACATCTACTGCACATCTGTCCGTCCTCTGTGAGTCTTCCTGACGTGTCCTCCATCTTTGTTTCTCCCGTTAAAAGGTTGTTTTTCATGATGACAGGATTGTAAAGCCCAGTGAGGCGATGTCATTGTGATTTTGGGTTGTATGAATAAAGATGTATTTGATTTTGACCTCAGAATTCAGACGTTAACTTTAGATTTTGGACTTTCTGAAAGACAGGCCAGTTTGTAGAGTTTATCTTCAGGACTCTTTTATTTGGTGTCTGATTGTGAAACGTATTTTTTTCCGTGTCTAAATTTGTTCTATTGCTGATATCCCTCTTCTACCCCACATCATGTTAATGAAATGAGTGTTTGCCAACTGAATTGTTCCCGGTAGATTGATACCCAACATATTTTAGTGTCAGAGGTTAAAATTCTCATTCACCCGTTGAAAAAAGCCAAACACGTCTGTCAGTGAGCTGTTCCTTTAACTGATTGTGAGGAATCTGTACTTTAACCTGAAGTTCATCAAGTTCTCCTTGTTTAACCCTCTAAACTCCAGAACCACATCACAGTCCCCCTGAACGGGTCTGTCTGATGTCTGATGTCATCGTCCGACCTCGAGGGAAATCAAGGCTGACGTGAAACAGCTGAGGGACGAAAACACTTTTACCTTTAGACACCATGAACACATTAGTATAATACGAACCAGAGCGCTGCTGCTGCTGCTGCTGCTGCTGCCGTCCTCGACTCCAGAACCAACCTGTAATAACCGTTGAGATAAACTAAATCTTCTGTTCATTAAGTCACGTCGCTGTCAGGCTAGAAACGACACAGATTTTTCTTTTTTCCCGCGTGTTCAACCTGAGCTGAACGACGTCTTTGTTTACTTCTCCGTCACGTCGCCTGGAAACCTGCCGTTACGCAACGCGAACAAACAAAACAGTGTGGAGCCAGAAAAAACAAGTCGTGAGGAGACGAGTGGTAACATTTATCTTTCTTTACAGCGTGTGCAATATATATATATATTCAGAATACATAACACTGATAAAACATCTGTACAACAACAACAACAACATGTGGGAATGAGTCTGTCAAGAAGTAAACAAGCCCCCAAAAAAGACGTATATTCATAAGATTAACCTTATTTATATTAAACAAAGTGCAGTTTTAATTACAGTCAACATACATCAAACGTTACATTGAATCACCAGAAGAGACTGAGGATGATAATTAACACTTTAATAAGCTCCTGTTAGCTTTAATGTGAATTCAGAAGAGCTTTAATTATTGAAGTGTAAATATTTGCTGTTTTTTACTGTAATTAGGCACTTTTTTACTCTTGTTTTCAGACCAAACGATCAATAATGGAGAGAATAAGTGGCAGATCGGTAACTGATCATGTCAGCGGCCGTTAGTACCTTTTAAAAAGTGTCGTGACTGTGCTGTAATATATCTACATGCATGTGAAGGTCCAGTGTTGAGGATTTAGTGGCGAGGTTGCAGATTGGAACCAACTAAACACCCCTCGTCCCGTCGATCGGAAGGAAATTAATTGCAAAAAGGTCAAATATTTGTTGTGGATGGTGAAGATTCGCTGCGTGTCTCTGACATCACAACAATAAATGAAAAGTCTTTAGGGTTTCTGGACCGTTGGTTGGACGAAAGAAGGAAAATGAAGACGTCACTTTGCATTCTGGGAAACTGTCACAAGCTGTTTTTTGACATTTATTGACATTTTACAGACTTAATGAGTAATTACGCTCCCTGGGTTGGACACTACAAATGCAAAAGGCCTTCCCTCTAGAATCAGTGTTTGGTTTGGTTTCAGGGAGACGGATTTTGAGGTATTTGTACAACATTTTGGGGGCAAATTTTGTAGTTTTACACGATATCTTTTACTCGAGTGTGACATTTGGGTTCTTGTTCCAACCCTGCCGCTCCCTCTGCAGATGTAAAGGGCTCATCAAGTCAATGTTTTGATGACTTGATGACTTAGCTATTAAATAAAGGAGATCAATATTCACACCTTTGTCTTTTTTCTTTATACGGGTCAAAAACTGCAGAATCTTTGGGGGATGAAAAGACTCGACTCGAGTTGACTCGGGACTCCTATTCTCCGTTTCTGCCAACAGATCCCCATAAACCCGACACACTGGACCTTTGAAGAAACACATCTGGATAGTTCGACTCGTGACCTCAAATATCAAACATGTTTAGAAGAAACTTTACAAGATCTGAAGACGTCAGATTCTGTTTGAGTTTATCTGCTGAACGTCGACCCAGACGTCACAAATCAGATTCAACAGCAGCTGAACAATCGTGACGTTCGTCCGCCGACTGTAACGTAGCACCAGAGTTCACGTGTATCTCGACATATCAAATCCAGTAGTTTCCTCATGCGACACAGAAACAATCTCCGTGTGTCAGGAGAAGCTCATATTCAGACACTAAAGCAGTTGAATCACAGCGAGGAGCAGTGAAGGCCGTCATGCTAACAGCTGGATAATAAGTGAGTGGATTTGTTTTGACTGTCGAAACCCCCAAATTCTCAGAGCTGGCAGACTGAAAACAGCCGTGTGGGTCTGAACAAACTAACTACCAAAAGTTGCCATGGAGTCAACGTTTCCACTCCGGACCGGACCAAAGAAAACAGAGTGAAGGTGTGACCGCACCCTCACATGAGATCATACCTCCTCCGCTGCCGCAGAGCAGCAGATTAAGACCGGCTCATGTTCAGATAGTGTTCTGGTGGTCAGGACAGACACTGCGGTAAGCTTTTAGGGTTCGGGTTGAGGTCCCTGAAGGGCTCCGAGAGGCGCGGCCCCTGCAGGCGGGACTGCAGCGTGGTCCGGCGGATGCTGCTGTCCGAGTCGTGGTGGACGAACTTGTTCCTCAGCGAGCGGCAGCACGGCAGGCTGCCGGCGAAGTCGGACAGCAGGTGTCCGCTGAAGATCATGTAGATCCAGGGGTTGCAGCAGCTGTTGAGGCTGGCCAGCAGGGCGGAGAGCGTCACGGTGGCGTTCTCAGAGTCTGCAGGGGAAACACAGATTTATGAGCCACGCTCTGAAACGTCAACAACTAATCTGAGGTGTTTACTTTTGGTCCCGAGGGAGTCGGACTGCAGCTCGGACTCACTGAGCTGCCTGTGAAGTGTTTATCCTCGCCTCCAGCCCCAGTCTGAGCCTCTGCTTCGCTTCCCGCACACAGTTTAAAACCTCGACCAGACGTTTTTTCCATCACAGATTAATTTGACAACTGTTTTCTCAGTCGACTGTTTGTTGAACCTCCTCTGTGAGAAGTCAGAGGGCCACGCGGTCGCCAGAATAAACGGCGGCAATGTTAATTTTCTGCAAACCGCAGATATGTTGAAACTTTACATTTCTTTATGTTGTAACTTTGGTTTTCTTTAGGTTAAATTGGCACAACTCTGGTTAAGTTTAGGCACAATTACCACTTGGTTAGGGTTAGAAAAACATCTTCTTTTGGCTGGTTTTGGTCGCTGTAAACGCGGCTGAGGATGTCAAAAATCATCCAGGTTTTGTCTCCTTAAAGTATCCACTAGTTTTAATCTTGTAAATGTTGAAACACAGTCTTGAACAGTGGTCACTGCCTCGGTGAGGTTTACACGTTGACTTTACTTTAAAGAGGTCAGGATAAAAACTGCAGCCGGCTTTTCCAAAGTCAAGTGAAGCCTCAGCCTCAGGGCTCTGATCCAGAACCTCATTCTAAACCCACTTGACATTTAACAGTTTGAAATAACTAAGCATCCAAAACAACGAGGCTGCAAAACCGGCGGCCGCTGCTCAGGTCTGCATTGCGACATTTTTGTAACTGGAGGACATTTCCAGACGCGATCGTGTCGACCGGAATCATCCAAACCGTGATGTTTTCCTCACCGAGTGGTTTTTGTCCGTGAGAGCATGAACGCAATGTTGTGACAAGAGAATTCAACCGAGACAAAACAAAGATCCAGTTTGAACTCATCGGTGGTTCAGACATGTCGGGACGGAGAGGAGAGAATCTGCACGAGGTTTAAAACAGCAGAACGTTTTTATACGACTAGAAAAATTAATTTTGCAGTAATTGTTGTTTGAGGGTTTCAACGTGCTGCAGTGGAGACGACTTGTCTCTGAGCAGAGGCTGCAGCTTTTAGTCGACGTGAACTCGGTTCAACATTTTTGTCAGTTTGGCTGGAAAATTCTGCTTTTCATTTATGATGTTGGATCATTTCTGTCAGCAGTCTGGATCAAACCGGTCACAGTTTTTTTATTCCACTGCTCTCAGAACGGCCTGATTTTGTGCCAGGAGGACCGACATCAAACACGCTCCGTCTGAACTCGGTAATTTATCCCCCGTCCGGTTCAAAAAGCCTCTGAAAGCAGCAGTTGGACGATCATGTGTCGGTGAAACTCTCTCTGGCAGCCATGATGAAATTCTTCAGGTGGGTGAGCGGCTTCACGTCCTCGCCTCCATCAAACGAGCCTCACGCCGCGCCGACCGCTCGTCTGACTTTTAATCAACGCCAAATATCTGCCTCTCTAAATTCATCATCCGGAGCCGTTTGACCGGCTGAAGCAGTTCCAGGGTTCAAAGTCAGAAACGTGAGGATTTTAATGCAGTTTATCGTTTAAAAAAGGTGAAAATATTCTAAACTGTTCAAAAAGATAAATCAAGAAACAGATTCTGGGCGTTCGGGGCCGATGAGTGTAACGACTCACGTTCATACTTAATGAAATATTTCAGTTTAAACGTTTGCTTTTGTTACAGCAGCTTTACTCCCACGAAGAAGAAGAGACCTGATGAACACTAATGAGCTTTATTAACGTAAATTAATTGTAATTTTAGTCGCATTAAGTTTTTCTTTGAACATCATCAACTAAATGTTTTAGTTTTTTAGACCATTTTCACTCGTTTTTAGACAATCTTCGAATGTTTTAAGACATTTCCACTTATGTTCAGACAATTTTCACATTCTTTGAACTACATTCTTGTGTTTTTAGACCATTTTGACGTTTTTAGCTGATTTTTTCTCTTGTTTTTAGATGGTTATTACTCGTTTTTGGACCATTTTCACCTTTTTCCCAGCAAATTTCACTTGTTCCTCTGACTGATTTCTTTTTTACATCTCACAGGCAAGACATACGTTTTTTTTTATTAGTTTTGTGTGATTTTTTTGGGTCTTTCCTGTTGTTGTCTGGTGACATACTGGCACATGAATCGTGAATGAAACGGAGGGGAACACCTGACAGCTCAGACACTATAATATATAATGTTGAAATATGTTTTATATATTTTATTGTGTTGAGAAAACGCTCATTATAACGTTTAAAGGCATGTTTGTGTATCTGGACCCTCGCTGAGGATTTGACTCACCTTTCCAGGAGAAGGTCTCGTCCCACACCGACCACATCTGCACGGTGAAGAAAGGCGCCCAGCACACCACGTAGGCCAGCACGATCACAAACGTCATCTTCACCGTGCGTAATTTGGCGCGGGAGATGGTGCTGACGCTGCTCACCGAGTTCCTGCCCAGGATCCCGGACTTGTGCGCCTCTGCCACGGAGCCGGCGCGCTTCCTCCGGGTCTTATACTTCAGGTTCCTCCAGATGGTCCTGCA
>OMLP01014997.1:0-10917 GCA_900302685.1 Spondyliosoma cantharus | reverse complement strand
TTCCGCATGCTGCTCCTCACAGAGGTTTTCTGTGAAACATTTCTCCCAGTGGAGCAGGAATCTGTTTCACATTAATGTTTTTGACAGTGTGATAAACAGGAGCAAAGGAGGGGGGGGGGACCATGGGATGAATTATTAGAATGGGAACTCTGTGAAATAGAACAGTGAGGCCAGATGCTCTCCGTAAGTTTGCAGAACTTCTCAGCTTCTCAGTTGTCTCATCACTCTTCCCCGTATTAGGGGCTATGTGAAATCTAGAGCTCTGAATGTGATCCGCAGCGGACCAAACCTGCAAACGCTCTCCGATTTTCAAACTAGCCTCTGTGCGGGATGTGTGTCGTGGTACCTGGCAACCCGACCCAGAGCCAGAGCACAGGTGATTCCTTCCTAATGACAGTCTCATCACTCCCTCGGCTATGATCAGTTTAATGGATGTAGCAGGTCCCAAGAAGAAGAAATACTCGTCCAAATTTAACTCAGCCCTTCCCCTTTATTGACGTTTGCCTCCCGTCTCTGGTGGGGCAAATCTCCCTGTCGTTTTTGGACAGCCAAAAGGCTACATTACAGGATGACACTGGAAAACTGCCGATGTCAGAGGAGGGCACAGTTATACCAACTTATTAAATGGCAAATGGGGGGGAAAAAATCACCATCCCCTGCAAAGATTTTTCCAGAACTCCTTCTTGTATTTTTAGCCTCTCTGGCAGCTGTGGTCGTCCTGGACTCCACACTGCTTTCCAGCGTGGATCAGTCTCGGAGGAGGTTGAGTAACAGAGAATTAAACACAGGCACAATTGTCTTTTCTTAAGGGAAAGACTTGATGGCTTTTCCATTTAGGTCTGCAGAGTTGGCCCGTTTGTGACGTGGGCTGCGACCGTTGAGGGAGGCCAGAGATGATGGACTCCTTCGGCACTCTCTCTCGGTGGCTGACCTTTTAGGTTTGGTCCCTGCAAGAAGAAAATCAAGAGCTCTGCGACACACCCTCACAACCTCTGGAAACAAAAAGTCACAGTATGTTATGTTGGGCACCTTCAGCAGGTTAACACACAAAGAGTGCCGTTCATTTTGTGTCCTTGCTTTTTAGTCAAAATGTCACGTTGAATACCATCAACGTCCCGCTTTTAAAAGTTAGACCAAGTTTTAAAGACTGGCTGCGGCGGTCACTGTTGTGTGTTGTGTGTTGTGTGTTGTGTTTTCCCCCCTCAGGACTGCTGATAGCGGGCTGTGTGTCATCTCTTGCATCCTATCAGATGAAGTTCCTCTTTATCTGCCGGCTCCCTTCCTCCTCTGGATACGCTCGGCCTGGTTTTATAAACAGTGCATCAGCTGAAGGAGACGCTGTGATTCATAGTCATCAGTTAGATATCTTCACACCAAACAAAGGATCTGTTTTTACTGAGTGCTCTGCAACATGACTAAGTGAGAGGACAGCAACCAAGAGATCGAGATTAATCTTGAAGTTCATTGGAAGATAAGGCTTCGGACTTATTTTCAGGCCTAAAGTGGCTCCATATAATATCTATATAATATGATTTATTATGAGTTTTTATTGGCCGTATGTGAGCGGATTGAAACGTGACGTGAAATCTGAGTCATTCCCCGTCTCTCTGTGCAACGGATGTGACTTTATGCACGATCCGAGAGCCTCGTCTCAGCGCCTCGCTCCGCTAACAGAGAGCTAACAGAGAGGTAACAGTAGCTAACGTTTAGACGTTTAGAAATGGAGTCCGCTTACGTGAACTAACAACCGGCTTCCAGCACGACACAGACGCTTCACAAATCCCCTTAAAGGAATGTATTTCCGAAACAATTTTGTTCAAAAGTATTGTTCAATCTGATTGAATGTAAAGAATTCAGTCTTAAGAAATGTTACTTACAAATTACTGTCAGCTAACTACCAACCACTGTTCAATAAGCATGCAAAATATATGCATCTCACTAAGTAATACACAGCATTAAACTCTATTTTTAAAATGTAAAATTATACAATTCTGCAGTATGAACATGTAAAATGAGTGTCGATATCTCCAAATGAAATCCAGATGATTACAACACCTCAGTTCTAACAAATATTGAGATCCCTGCGAATTAGAACTTCTGCCAAAATGACACAAAAATTGCAAAAATCTTTTGCTGTTACGGTTTGAATCGATGCCTAATTTGATATTACGCATATGAGATGATTTTAACCACGATTTCAAGCACAAAAAAAAATGACAATTTCTCTCTCTAATGTTTATATAATGACCGCACATCATTTGTAATTCAGTGAATTTATTCAAAGAGATGAATGTGAGAATGGAAACTAACTAAAACATAGTGCACATACACATGTACGCATTTCTTCATATGCGTCACATCATTTCAATCATATTATATAAATGTTTCCATCCGATGCTGAGAGAGTGTTTTACAGCGCTGCGTGTCAGCCGTGAGGGTTACTGTATGTTGTTTTAAATCAATATTCATCACTGCCATGTATGTGTAAATTACTTTCTCAATGGTGAGCCAAGAAACACTACGCAATGGCAAGGTCGTTTAAGTTCAAGAGTTATTATTAGACTCTGTTTGTACTAAAGACCGTTCATTATGAGCCAGCATTTCTCTGCTGCATCGATCTTTCTCCAGACAGTCATAAACCCTGCATTCATTCTGATCAATACAGTCAAACATTAAGGACTGTCGGCTAAAAATGTATTGGGTGCAGTTTTGAAAAAATACAATTTTTAAATGTCAACAAATGATGGGAGTGCTGAAGAATGAGAACAAGAGCTGCTTAATTTATCCCCCTTATCCTCGTTAATGACAGGAAATGTACATTCGCAAAATAGCAACTTGGGATATATGTTACAGAAAGTGTGTGACTTGGTCTTATGTTTGATAGTTGCACGCTATAGGTTAAACGGTCCGATGGTGGTGGTTTGAGCCGTAATGCCAATAACCCGAACAGGGTCCAAACCTTGTCCTCTCAGCTCCTTCGGTTTCTGTTTGCATCCTCTGTGCACACACCCCCTCGGATTCTCCTCCTTTCTTCCCTCTCGCCTCTCGTCCACACAGTTTCTCTCTCGACTGGGGACTGAGAAAGGTAGGAGGGGTTGTGAGCATCGCTGTTTTCTCCATGCTGACTCATGATGACAATTTGGTAGATAGATCCTTTTTTTTATCAGAGAGAAGCAAAACTGATGTCAAGAGGAAAGATTTAGCGTCAGGTCTTGTTTGTGTGACGCTGCATGCAAATACTGAAGTGGTAGCAGTCAGAAATGTTTAGTGGAGAAGCTGTTTGAAAGGAAGTCAGCTCAAACTCAAAATGGTGGCTGGAATGGTAATGCCCTTAGCCGATCTGAGGGCGATCTATGAGCTTCTCTTTCGAGATGGCGTCATTGTGGCTAAGAACGACAAGCGTCCACAGTCCGTGCACCCCGAACTCAACCGGATCACCAACCTGAAGGTGATGCGCGCCATGACCTCGCTCAAATCTAAAGGCTGCGTGAGGGAGAATTTTGCCTGGAAACACGCCTATTACTACATAACCAATGAAGGAATCGCATACCTGCGAGATTACCTGCAGCTGCCACCGGAGATCGTGCCTGCGTCTCTACAACGTGTTCGTCGCCCTGCGGCCTCCGCTCAAGTCCAGACGGTGGGCGGCCCCGCGTCGTACAGCCCAAAACCCAAACCTGGACGAGAAAGCCGAGAGACGATGATGGACCGGCACATTTACCGCCACAAGAGGCTTGGAGAAGAATCTGAGAGGCCTCCAAAAAACTTCAGAGGTTCCTACCAGTGTGACGCACCAGTTGGGCCGCCTGGTGTTCAAACCTTTTCACACTGGGCCACGAGGGATCACGGGAAAAGTTCAATCGAGAAGGCCAAGCTCCGCGGTTCTTTAGCCTCCTCTTCTTCTGCAGCCGTTCCAAAGCTCTCCAAAGAGATCCCGGCGGTTCGCACGACTCCTGCAGCTTTTAAAGCGTCTCGGTGTGCGAAGATGCAGAAGGTTACGGTTAAAGAGATCACAGCAGATTCGATCCCAGCTGTGACGAGAGGAGGAGCCTCCAGTCGTGCCTCGGAGGTACTTGGAGAGAGAAAACCTGAGGTTGATCGTGCGGTGGTGGTCCGGCAGACAATCCCTTCGGTGGCAGAGCTTACTGAAAGGGAAGAAAAACAGAATCTTGAAGATAAAGAAGATGTTCCTGAGGAGGTTGTGGTGACAGATACTGTTGAGGTACTTGACCCTTTGACCAAAGCCAAGACCCCAAAGTCTGACCCTGACCATAACTCAGCCACAGATGATTTCAGACTTCTGACTACTCAGAAACTCATGAAGAAGACCATTCCTCATGTGGCCTCAGATATCTCCTCCAGTGCTGCCTTTGAGGCGACTTGCCCCGATCCTGTTGTCCCTTCAGAAGGTCCCCTTGCTGCCCCGAAGACCACTCAGCTTCAGGAAGGCCATGGCGTCCTCACAGAGGACCAGGATGTTCAGAGGGTCTGTCCTGACTTCTTGGAAGGTTTGAGCTCGTCTTAATTCATCCTCCTCCTCTGTTTCTTCTTCTCTCCTCCTGTCTGCAGTATCTGAGTGTTGCTATGGGCACCGTCTGTGTTTGGGAACTCGAGAGAGGATAATTTGATCTTCTAACAATTCAAGTAATGGTCTTGTCATTTTCCATACAGCTTAAAAACAACCAGACTGCCAATTAGTCTTCATTGTACTGGATGCAGGATGAATTGTGCCAACCAATGGCGAGCTTGCATAACTAATAATGAATTGATACCTCGGGTCGAATTATTACTTTTTGTAGTGTTCACATATTTGCTCATTGCTGCTTCACATATGTAGCATTTAGTAACTGGATGCACGAGATATCACAGATTGATTAATCAAAGCTGGTGAAACTGAAACTAAAACGCAAAAGCAAATAAGGATTGAATTTCCGCAGCATTCGTCACCAAGCCAGTATTTATTTCAGTGTGACTTGACGTCTGCTCTGTTTTATCTACGCTACGCAAATATTTATGAATGCTTCCCGTGAGACGTTCAGTGGTGTGATCAGACAGAAAACTCTGACCTGCATTTTCATTTATGGCTCTGACAGGAAGAGGTAGCAGATTAACAGTTGAGTAGACTAAAAAAAACTCCAAGGCACTTGCTTTTTAAACTATGAAAATTCCTTTATTGTTGCCACAATAAAGTCAAGACATTCTGATGATTTTAAAGAGAGTGTCTTGTAGTTTTCTTGTGATTTTCAGAATAAAGGCAATTATCCTGTGAGGTAGTCCGGCATGGAGAAACTTGTCTTTGGCTTTATTATCCTGTCGATCAACTTTAATTACATCAACGCATGCCTTTAAATATATATATACAGTTTAATTCAAGGAAAATGGAGCCTACTAGAAGAACTTAGCATCATATCTTCTATATATTGAGCATTGCTTACTAAAGCTTCTCTCAAGTCTTGTTTTTTCATGACTTATGAAGAATTCTGAACAAATTTGCAGATATTTTAGCTGTGAGATTTTACTTTCACCATCTGGGGTGAAAACAATACCCACGTTCTTTACTCAAGTTCAGATACTTGTGTAGTAAAACCAAGTACTGATTCAACTTCTTCACTCAAGTCAAAGTAACAAAGTCTCCCCTTGAAGGACATTTCGTCACATTAACATAATTCAAAGACTATTAAACTTAAAGGTAAAGCCAGTAGGATTTGTCCCAGCTGTTCCTAAACGCACCACAAAGATAGTTGATAGTTGATCCACATTTTGGGTTGGTAAAGCGTCTGAGCAGTAAGAAAGCGAGAAGATATTCTCTGCATGTACGAGACACTAACGCACATTTTCTACCCCTTCCCTTCTGTTTGTTTCTGCCTCGTTACGTCTTTTACGTCGCTTCGTCCGCCGTACGTACGTGATGTGCACCGACTGACAGAATCGGTCTTGCGATGTTGGGGAGGCGAATAAAAACAACCAACAATTCTCCTCAAACGCATTAAAATTAAAGCGACGAGCCTGTTTTGAAAATGTAAGGAGGGGAAAGTTCAGATGTTTGTGCTCAAATTAAGGGAGGAAATGTGAAAAGTTTTCAGAATTATAAATACTCGAGCAAAGTACAGATACCTGAAAAACCTGTACAGTTACAAAGTGTTTGCACTATTGATTTTGAGTTATATTTCACATGAATGACTGATAGGAGTTCTTTCTGCCATCTGCTGGGGGAAAAGTGCTCTGCTGTGAATACTGTCCTGCTGCTGTTTCACGTTTCATTGCCTTCCTACACCAACGTGCCTAATTTCCTGTGCTTCCCATTCAAATATTTATAGAGCCGTCACCTTGATAAGGATCAGTGCCACTTCATAAGGCTTTACCTTAATGCGTAAGCCTGACAGAGAACTTTTCCATCGTCAGGGGCCGATACATGACTAAGCAGAGAGTGGGGAAATGTGAGTCCAATTAAGCCACACTCAGCTTTTCCTGCCTGTGCCTCCGCGAGAAGGGCGAAACAGCAGAAGCAGTCCAGATGGGAACATGTGGCAGCTGCCACCTTTCATCTGCCCCTCAGTGTTTTAGCCCAGCCTGCCATGAACGTGAACTCCAACGTTTAAAAAGACCATACTGTGCTTGAATGGAGCACAGAACCTGCTGTCTCACACTGTAGCGCCATGTGTCGCATTTATTAGGCGATATAGTGACAAAAGAGAAAATCAGCCACCCTGAGCTCACGATGGAAGTTAATTACAGAGACTTCATGGAGGCTCTGATTCAACACGGCCAAGGTAGGACGTTTTTTTTTGTTTGTTTTTTTTTGGGTTGTTGGAACAGTTCTGTCTTCTTACCAAAAGGTGTCAGCACAGAAATACTTTATGGTGAGTCTCGGCTGGCGTGGAGGACCAGAGAGGATGAGGCAGGTATGGGTGTGTCTCTGGCTGCCAGTGTATCGGATAACAGTTCCCAGACGAGGTCGTGTGTTTGTGATTTAGGAACAACACTTTGTTCTAAATGTTCTTACGATTGTTTGTAGAACAGAGCTGCACATTCTGGTTTATCCCCCCTCCCTCCTATTTACAGTTAATTTAGAGGATAAGAGTGAAGTAAATTATAGTTCATCAGTTAACGCCAAAGTTAACACTGAAGACCTTGAGTTAGACACCACCCACGCCGCCTGGCACTGCGAGGGATCGTGTTCCCTGGTGTTAAATCCAGGGGGTGGGGGCTGAGGAGAGGCCCCTGACTGGCTGCTCCACGTCTCTCCCCTGCTCAAGACTGTTATGGCATCACAGCACCAGGCCTGGCTGAGCTCAGGGGTTACTGTAATATACATGCTGCGTAGATAACATGCCTCGAGAAACACGCGACGCATGTTGCCATGAATAGACGCAACATTTTCTACTGTCGTTTATCCTTCACGACTGCAGGGAAGGAATTTTTGTGTGTGTCTGTGTGTGTGTGTGTGTCCAAGATGACCTTCTTCATTTGGCTGTTTTGTGCAACTAACAGCCCTGAAACCAAAGATATTCAACTTGGAGTTACATAAAACCCCAAACAAACCAAAAATCCTCCTATTTGAGAGACTGCAACAAGTGAATATTTGGCATTTTTCTTGGTGAATGACTTCAATTTAGCAATCAAATTGTTAACGTGTTTTTGTCGTTTGACTCATGTGACAGCTTCCAAAAAACTGTTGGAGTTAATTAAACTTAAGTTAACAGTTATTTGACTGTTAACAAACAACGATATGCTTTATAAAACACGTATCAAGCAACTGTTTACTGTAAAATTGCAGCTGAAAATGGTTAATGTAGTTCTATATACATTGTTTGGATGGCAACTGATGTTAATGCAGCTTCACAACTGTTTGATAAATAGTTAAGAAAGCAACTTAAGTTTAATGCAGTATAGATTTATGTTATTAAAGGTGCACTGTGCAGTTTTTGGGAAGACATTTTAATCAGAAGAGAAAGACCTTCATGATTTGTATTCAATAAACAAAACTCTCTTTGTTTTCATTAGTGGATAAACTGAATAAACAAACTTAACTTTGTTTACATGTGGCGGACCCCGCCGCCCTTCTAGCTTCAAACAGTGTCCTGGGAACCTTGTTTCCCTCTGAGAACAGCTTGTTTATTTTTATAGTTTTTTTTTCTGGAAAAAATACATATTTCTGAGTTTGTATTATTACATCATTAATGTTAAAAGTATCAAAATTCTGAGTTTGAATTTCTTCTCCAAAACTACGTAGCGCCCCTTTAATGATGGTAACTGTGCTGTTTATTTCCACTGTGTTACAAAAGTTAATCCAGAGTTAATTTAACAAAACTAAACAGCACCAAAATCAAGATTTTTTAAGCAGAAATTAAACAAAGACTCTGCTGTGACGATGTGTGCGAAGATGAACAGCGTGTCACAGAAAAGATGTGATAAATGTTCCAGTGTTGGAGCATCAAATCAAAGACATTGCTGTGGTGTCAAACCATTTCATCCATATCCTGTAGATACAGAGACATAACTGCACTGTCTCACAGAGAAACCTTTGTTACAGTAGCTCGCTGGCAAAAAGTCACGGTTTCCGCTCTTTGTCTAAATCCTGTCTGAAAAAGTGAATGTGTCCCTGGGAGTTTCTGCAGCCCTGCACATGGATTCCATCCAGCGGCGCTCGTCAGAAACCACCACGCATGAGATGCTGTTTCCACTGAGGAAAGCCTCACAAATTGAGTCAAACTCGCAGCGCTGTCTCGAAGCTTTCTGCTTCCCAGCCGTGCCTCCGCTTCTCCTTTTTTTTTTTCTCTCTCTCGCTGTGCTTTTTTAGCACGCCCCCCTGGTTTTGATCAGAACACAATGTCGTGAGGTCAGATTTGACTCCTTGGCAGTTCAGTTTTTCCCCTAAAAGTTGTGAAGACGCTGAGGAAAGATGAGCTTATGCTGCTGTTTGTGTTCACCTAGAGACGGTAAGCTTTGCTTTTATTCATTTTTTTTTTAACAGGATTTTTAATCATTTCAGACTCTGTGTTAGTGAGTGAGGGGATGCTACAACAGGAACAAACTAAGTAGAAGTGAATTTCTTGAATAATGCATGCCATGTGAGGACAGTGCCACTCCCAGCATCAGGATCATTTTAAAGACCGCAGATTAAAACCATCTCAGGCTCTCCTCTCGTTGCTCGTCTGATCCTACCTGAGCTCTGTCGGAAATCTTTGACATCGGTGATTTGAGGCATTTTAACGTAGCGCTAAAGGACTTTTTTTTTCACACGTAGACTGTGTAGCCATGTGTGGCGAATTGCCGACGTGCGAGTATGTGAAACATGCATCACAATATGGGACTCATTGAGCAAACGCATACCATGTGAAGGGAGTGGGAGTGGGCTGACTCCTCCCCATGAAGGAGTGGAAGAAATGAATTTATTCCAGACATCTGTACCGCTCCTTTGGTTTTATTCCCTTTGCTCGGTCTTCGCTGCATCTAATTGGCAAATTTGAGCTGCCAGTTTGTGAGGCTTTGGGGACTTGGTTGACATTTTGAAAGCTGGGATCGATTAAGGTCTTACCCAACATGTCAGACTGAAAGCCCTCAGTCACAATCACTCTTTATTCTCAGCTCTGAGCTGACTCCAGTCTGGAGTTTATGGGCAACTTTATTCATTCAACTCCTTCACGATCCATCCTGTTGTTTTCCAGACAACAAACGCCCGCACGTCAGCAAACTGTTCTGCGTTTAAATTAAGATTACGCTCACGCCAAAGGCAGCTCAGGGGTCCAAGGTTGTGACATTTGTGCTTGTTTTACGGAGCAGGGCTGGTGCGTGGAATGTGTGACCGTGACACTGGTGTTGGGTTTCTGCGCGGCGCTGAGGATGAAAGAGACGGTGTTTCATGTGCACACCAGCGCTGTTCTGACAACAGGAACACCGGCAGAGATGCCGTTTTGCCCGCAGCGCGATGCGTTTGATGTCCAGACGCTGATGATGTGAGTTGGTCTCGGGACAGGAGATCTCCTGTCGTTTCGAGGCGCAGCTCTGCAGGCACTGCAGGGGGGGGCGAAATGCTTAGTGTGGAATTCACTTGCGATCATGCTGCGACAGAGTGGTTGTAATTATAGCCGATCGATCACTGAGCCGACGGTGACATGCTCAGATTGTGCTGTTGTCGACTTTAAGCAAACATTTTCCCTCCAGGTTGTCGAGTGTTTTAATTGCAGGAAAAACGAAACACAATTAAAAGGGGCACTATAAAGAAATTCTTATTTATGTTTTCCATAACTGGATAAACAAGCTGTTCTAGGAAAATAAGCTCCCCAGAACGCGGCAGGGTCCGCCACATATAAACAAAGTAAAACATGTGTTGTCCTTTAAGGTCAGTTTGTTTATCCAGTCGTGAAAACAACGAGTTGGTTTATTCATTTATTTTCTTTATTGTTTGTTATAAATAATGATTATAATTTCTACGTACTGCACCTTTAAAGGGTTAAAGAAGCAGTTTTGGAGATTTAGAAAATGGTTGGTTTTCAAAACAGGATCCAGTGAAATGGATTTCTGGGAAGCTTATAGGCAGCGGGGTTGTGGTGTCCAAGCATAAGGAAGCAATTAGCATCCAGGGAAACACAGTGAAGTTACATAATGAGACTGAGTTGATAGCGAGGGGTGAATTCTGCGAGGTGGAAAAATAAAATGGCTTCATAAACATTTGGAGAAGAGAGGAAAGGGGGCCGGCCCCTGGATGCTCCGCGACTCGTAAAAAAAAAAAAAAAAAACATGATGGAAAAAATATCTGCAGGGGCTGAAAGACAAATCCTATGGAGTGGAAAGAGTTGGAAACTTTGACTCCGACTGAACGTTGAGCTCTCTCTGTCAGTTTTTGCTTCTTATCAAGGCTGAGCGAGTGTGTTTTGAGTGTGTGTGTGTGTGTGTGTGTGTGTGTGTCACACAAAA
>OMLP01014996.1:40792-54530 GCA_900302685.1 Spondyliosoma cantharus | reverse complement strand
GAAAATTAATTGGCACAATCAGTCACATACGCATTTCAGCTGTGCGTGTCAGCCTTCAATCATGGAAATCAAAAAAAAAAAAAAAACAGGAGTTTGGGAACAATTGTCACATGCAATAATTGAGGGCACACCTTAACAGTTGCAATGATTCTAGTGAAGTTAGCATGCTAAGTAGCTAGCCACGGCTCGTCCAAAGTTATTTTGGTTCTGGTGTCAGCACCAACATTCCTCGGGTGCTCTGAACTCCCAGTCCATGCTGCTAGCTGCAGGGCTAACTGAGCTAAGTAGCTATCTGCAGCTACAGTTGGCAGCAGTTAGCGGTTGACATGCTACCATCGCTTTGGTTTGCGTATGAATTTGATGTCCTACATGTGTGTCACGCGTTTGTCGGGTCCATAATGTCGATTGAATATGTGTCTGCGTATGTTGTGTGGAATATATTTGGCTCTTTTCATCACAAAGTGCCACCCAAAGGTCCCATCCTCTCCAACTGAGATGCTCCAAATGTCCCCCTGTTATCCAAAATCAACTTGGACACTTTTCTGATTAGAGGTACCAACTGAACCTAACTGTAGCAGCAGCAGTGGAACTGTTCGATATTAGTTCTCCTTTGATTTATAGCTCTGTAAACCAGAGAAGTCAGTAAGTCAGTTAACAGCGGTGTGTGTGTGTGTGTGTGTGTGTGTGTGTGTGTGTGCGCGCGCGTGCGTGAGTGCGTGCGTGCGAGTGTTGTTTAGTGCAATGGCCTCACATGATTTGTGGGTATAGAAGTTAAAACTTAGCCGTGTTATCAGTACACTGCAGTGTTTTTGAGCTGTGTCGCCCATTTTCCTTTTTCCAGTTGGGTAAACACACACAGAGGTGAGTAGTTGTTATCAGAGCCCGGCACTTTGTTCTGAAAGTCAATAGTTATTTTAGAAAAGACGTAATCATAATCGCATCACCCGACCGCAACCTCTGTGGGTAATCAACTGGGCAACAGCGGCGGGGGATATAAACAGCTCAGGATATCCTCTTCTTCCCAATGGCGATTAAAAGACAGACAGCTCAAATTCCAGCTCATTTTGTTCTCTCGCCTGGTGTGGACACAGATAATGTGCAGAGAGAGATGCTGTTATAAATAATACACTTTCTTCATCGCCACTCAGATGACTTCAATATACTGCGGCTCTCTGCTCTTGCTATGCTTGCTTTGTTGTATAGCACCAGTGAGACTGCACTGATTTGCTTTTAATAACTGGCTTGGTTTCTCACTGTGCTGTTTTAGTAGCAGAAATGAAAACACTTGGAATATGGGCTCCATGATCAACCAGCTCGTTTTACTATTTAATTTTCCCTTGTACAATACCGCAGCAATTGAAGTGTAGAGCATCTTTGGCCTGAGAGCCCTTTCCGCCGTGTTTATGTACTCAGGCTATCGCACCTCACACAGGTAGGGCCTCTCGTTGAGTGCTCTCCAGCTCGTACTGATTTCATGGCACGTTGGTTTGCCTTCTCCACCAGCTTAGAGCCCATCAGTTATGCACCACTGGATTTGGAGTCGACCGGTTGCCGGAGCGGGTTTTAGTGCTTATTTGATTTGCATTTTCACCGCACTCTCCCCAGACGGCCTCACCTGTTCAGGGTAGATTACAGCGAAGGCCGGCAGCGGGGTGGAACGTAAGACCCTGGGGGTCAGCCGGTCATCGAAAGGCAACACTGGCAGGGTTGGATGCCGGCGCTTTTGCTGTGTGCTTTAACTTTGTGATTATAGCCTGATTATGTTGACAATCCACACGAGAGAACTGCAAGACTCAACCGGCAAATAGCATTGACGAGAATGTCAATGCTTGTTGTGTTTTTGAATGCAAAGTTAAACGTTATTTTTCTTCACTTTAGCTTTTGAAAGAAGATCTCATGGGAGAACATTCTCCTTACTGAAGACAGGCACTCTGATCTCCCGCTTTTTATCATAGGGAACCAGCAAAAGGGAACTGCGGCGCTAAAGACATAAAAAAAATAACATCAAAAGACCTGAATCAGATGTTTTCAGAGCCATACTGAACAGAGAATGAGCAATGAGCACACTCTCTCATTGTATTGTTCTGCCTGTTTGTCAGACTGATAACCTCCAGATGTCAGCTCCAGGGCTCGGGGGCTGCAGGCCTGAAGAATGCCCAGGCAACGTGCAGGCTGCCTGGGAGCAAGAAGCTGCCAGCTGGCCCCGGCTGCCTCTGGGTTTCAGGGACACACTAACTGACTGCTTGTCAATGTTCGTGCACGCACACACTCTGAGACAAATACACCCGCACATATGTTCATGCATTTTTTTTACACATTCGTACGTGTGCACACATGCTTGCATCAAGGCCGGCACACATGATTTCCCATATGTGCACAAGCAGGCATGACTGAACACACTTGCACATGCACATGCTGTATTCATACACACACACTCCAACGAAAAGAAAAATCCCCCAACCCTAATAGGCACCTAGCTTCCTGGCAGCCCATAGAGAGCTTGTTCCAGTTTTTCTTTCTTTCCTTTGTCACAATGCCAACAGCCTGTCATCTGCCATGCTGTTTGAAACTGACAGTCACATGCAGCCACTGCGCCGATATCATCCACGAGCAGACCCACAGTAAAGGACCTCTGCCTTTCATTGTCTCTGTCCGTGTCTGTCTCTCTGACCGACCGTCTCTCCTCCTCATTTCTATATGTGTTGGCAGCATATCCAAAGCAATGTTGATCAGACCAATCAGACGCCTCAACCTCGATACATTCAGGCCTTCGTCAGCCTGCTGATTGGCGTGTAGAGAAAATACTCTTTCACTGTGTTTTGCTGTTGATGGCCAGGAAAGCAGATAAGGACTTAATCATTGCAGCAGCACACTGACTGAGCAGTGCCTTCGTATCATGCATGTTAGAACTGCCCATATGCACGGACGTGTCGACAGCCCTGATGATTCACTGTCATCTGCCGCAGAGAGTGTTGTTTATCCTCTGTTGCATGTTTGTTTTTTTTAATACTTGTTTGTTTTCCCTTGTTTTTTGTTGGTTTCAAATGAGCATCTGCAAACAGAAACACACGCACACATTCAGAGACAGAGACTAATTCCACCTGCCGCCCGTGGAGGAGGCTGGCAGCACCCTGCCTCCCCCTTGCCAGTTGGTACCTGTGAGTGTTTTGGATGAGCGGTGCTGGAACGAGAGTTATCTTATCTGGGAAACACATCTGGTCACCTCGTTCCTCTTTCTGTGCGCTAACCATCCACCCGGTCGCCTCGCCCCGCTCCCTCTACGTCAGCCTCCTGCCCACCAGCTAAACCTTCAACCCCTCGGCTGTCTACAGGTCTGCACTGAGCTCACCGTCCAATCCTCTGAGCTGTGAATGTGTGAAGTTGAACCAAAACATGAAAAATATGCACAGCTCAGGTGTAGCTTACAGTCTGCAAAGCAGGTGTATATTGATAGGATGAACTACCGGCCTGTGTTTGGTGTGGCGACACGTCTGTTGTCGCTCGTGTGCAGACGTGTGACTGCGATGTGTGTGTTCCAGGTGGGGTGAGCTGCAGGATTTTCACTGTGCTTCAGGTGACAGCGGCACACTGCCAGCGAGTGTGTGCGCGCGTGCGTGTGTGTGTGCGCGGGGCGCAGAGACAACAATAGGATTAGCTGGATTACAGCAATACAACCATCTTACACAGGAGGACACCACAGAGAGTTGGGGAAAAAAACACTCAGTCTTTTACACACCCTTCTAACCCTTATTTCAGCTGGCAAGATGAGTAAAAACATAATCTTCCTTCTGCAGCTATAGCTGAAGGGGTGGTATACACACATATATATATATATTAGGGCTGGGACTTTATCGCGTTAACTACAATTAATTAATTACATAAAAAATAACTCGTAATACTGATGCACAGGACACAACACGAGAAATGGAAAGTCGTTGCTGGGTTTGGTGGGCGGAAATTTTGGTTTAAAAAAACTACCGGGTGGAAACCTGGATAAGAGCACAGTTGTGTGCAAATTGTGCAAGAAATAATTTGCCTATCACCGGAGCACTTCCAGCCTCCGCTACCACCTCAGTGCCAAACATGTTGCAGCTAGCACAGACAATGCTCCTAGTTGGAGCAGGCAGTGTCGCCAATCCACACTCGACAAGATGACAGGGCTCAGAGCCAAAATGAGTAAATCCACGACTGACCATTTAACTAACGCACTGGCGAAGTCCTGAAAAAGGTTGAATATAGCTAACTTGAATTTGAGTTTGTGCCTTATGAACAATGCAATCATAATATTCTTTATTCATATTGCACTTTATGTTAATACTCAGTGATGAAAATAAACACGATTTTGTTGTTTAAGCTCATTTATGTGTCTATTCATTGATTTGGTCATATACCAAAATCCATTTGAATTGAAAAATGTTGCCTCTCATGTCAAATATTGATATGCGATTAATTGAGATGAATTAATTACAAAGCCTCTAATTAATTAGATTAATCGAGTCCCACCACTAATATATATATATATATATATAAATATATACATACATATACATTCTGCCCATACATTCCTACACATGGACTCAGAACCTAGGGGTGCAGTGGGGGCTGCAGCACCTCCTAATACCAAGCATTGTAAATTTACTCTTCAATTGGTTTATAAATCAAGTGTATGAACTATACTGCAGACTATGAGTCTGCCTATCCCTGGCAGCAGCATGCGTCCTTGGTTTATGGATCACAAGGGGACAGTTGACCAGTTCACATCCAGCATTAGGTGTCGGATCTCACTTCCAGGCTATATCCAAGTAAACATTCTGGACAAGCCCACACAATGTTTTTTTACGCAAAGACAGAACTTTATGTACAACATATGCCGCATTTACAAGATACAAAATTGAGCAATTTTATAAGGAAGTCTGGGGAATTTCTCACTCTTCATCTCCTTGCTGCTGTGGACTGTAGTTGGCTGTGGCTGCTTGGACTTATTATTATACGTTGGTGTTTCTGTCTGCTTTGGTGCCACGCATTCTCAAATTGTTGTAAATTGTTGATAAGAACGATTAGATATATATGTTATCCTGGCCATTCAAATTATTACTCTGAATTATTACTCTGAAATCTGAATGTCAAGTGCCATTTACAATGACGTCATCATATAGACTCACCCCTCAGCACCCCACACACTCCCTACGTCCCTGTTCGAAACAACTACAGCTCCGAAAATAAGAAGTAGTAAACACATCCAAACAAATCGAGGACAGATTCTGGACTGAGGAAATCTATAGTTATCTAAAAAGTCTACACTTGTGCTTGCTTCAATTATCAATCAGTTGTAAACTATGAAATGAATCGGCATCTATTTTGATAATTCATTAATCAGTCATTTTTTAAGGAAACAAAAGTTAGCATTCTCGAATATTCGTTGTATGTATGGTTTGTTTACTCCTCATGAAAGTCAACTGAATATCTTGAGGACATTTGAGGGCGTCATCTCGGGCTTTGATTGACATTTTGCGCCATTTTCTAACATTTTATTAAACAAACAACTGATCAATTAGCCAGGGAAATGATCAACACATTAACGGACAATGAAAATAATTGCTACTTGCAGCCCTCGTCTCCAAACTGTGTTTCTAACATTTTTCATCAAAGAATCTCTCACCAACTGTGTGTCAAATTGCGAGTTGCTCGTCTACCGCATCAACGAAACTGCCACTTGTTCCTCTCCTCAGCCCCCCTTTGTTATTAAGCTGGTATTTCATCAATACCTGGATTATCTGATGATAGGCTCCTGTCAGGGCAAAGTGTCATATATTGTTTTCTGTCTTCAGCAGGGACAGAGGGGATAGGGGCGGGCGGGGATGATGTTGTCTGCCTCAAAAATATGTGCAGGGATTCGGATGTAACCTGGGGGATGTCCGGCTTTCTTAGGCAGAAGCTGGAGGCTTGGGCAGGCTAAGTGTGTATTGCCACGGGCCTCGTGAAATATGATGCAGCAGCATTCAGATAAATGTTTATATTTATATTTCCTCATGTTTGCCTCTCTGTCACTCTCCCAAGAATGCATTTATTGTTAGCGTGACAACCAGTATTTTGGCTTCAATTTTAGCAGAGAGGAAAACTTGTCATTTTACAGCACTTTATAGATTCATCTTCCCACCTGTCATGGCAAAATAGCATTCTTCAAATGATAACGTGCGTGAGCTATTCAGTGGGAGACGTGGCATGATATGATGTGCTCTTCTTTTCAGGTTGGCATTGAAGAAATGCTGTCAAGAGTCTGGGACTCCCAACCCAGAGTTATCAAGTTTTCTCGAAAACATCAGAGGAGCTCCTCCGCCAATGGGCTGAGGCGACAGAAGAGAGACTGGGTCATCCCGCCTATCAATGTGCCTGAAAACTCCCGTGGACCCTTCCCTCACATGCTTGTCAGAGTGAGTGACACTTATAATACACATATAATTTCAGCAAATACCACACATCTTCTCCTGATGCAGGATGTTGGTGCACCGCAGAACCTTTATATAACTTGTCTTTGCAGAGAAAAGATGAGATTCCAAGGAAAGCTAGGTAGCCAAGCCATGCATTTATTTATTTACTCAGGCCAGACAAGACAGAAGAACGGAGAATATACAATAATATCTCACAATCACCACGAGGCCGAGAGACTCAGCATTCTGGTATTTTCTATCGAGCACACCCAGCAGGCTTGAATCGCTGCTCTTGTCTCCGATGAAAGTCATGATGCCAGATGATTTGTCTGCTGCGCCTCTGGGCTCCACAGACAGGTACATAACAAAAATCCTTGCTTGGAAAGCACACAATACTTACTTCATGCCTGGTCTCAGAAGAATAGATTTAAGGATTACTCTGGAGTATTCTCTCTCTCTCTCTGCGGCATTCCTGCACCTGTTAATATAGCCGGTGGACTCGTCCTCACATCACTGTACTCTTCTTTGTACATTACAGCACATCTGAATAGATGGGTGATCATGGCATCCATATTGTTGAGTGAGTTTAGGGAGACCAAGGAATCCACAAACTGAGATTAATGTTTATGAAAGGAGGGCTTTCGAAAGCAGGCAGTTTGATTAAGTTAGAGTTTTGCAGCAAACAAAGCCATTTAACATAATTTTCATTTGATTTGTTTTGATGGATGCTCATGATTTCAGTTCATTTCAGTTTTGCCTTACAGTGATATAGCTGCACACAAAGTTGAGCGTATGCAAAGTCGCACATTAAATACTGAGCGTGGAAAGGATGAAATTACTGCTGATCCCCTGCTCGCTTAAACGATTCAGTTTGTTTTGTTTTTTAACTATTGCCGTACAGAGAGACAGGAAGTGATGTCCTTTTTAATATGTGGAGATGCCTTTTTTTTATAAGATAAGACACAAAATGTGTTAATCCCAAAGGATATTTGTGTTCCAGAGAATGCTTGAAATTATTATAGCATAAGAATATATGAAAACAACCACAATAGAATAGAGTAATAATATAAAGTGTAAATGGAGTAAATGCTGACATCAGTGCCTAGTAACGATAAAAATAACATCAATTAGGGAAAATAAGAGCCATGAAATACAAAAGTGGTACTTTATTGTATTTAGCTGCCTTTCCAATCTGAGGACTGCTTTGTCACTTGATACTACGGTGGCCCTCAGAGCACCTTAAGAAAACACATGCAGAAAGACAAAACACAAGCAAATTAAGAAAACATCTTCATCAATTTGACAACACATGTGCAGCATTTAGAAAACGTGCTGCAAAGACCACAACACAACACATTAGAAAAAAGTGTTTCCAGAGGACACTTTTTTGTTTCTTTTTTTTGTTTCTAAAGTACACTTAAAAGTGATGCACACGTCCGGACACACTTGTTGGCCCGGATTTTGACTCACAGCACTATTAAGGTTCTCTTTCCGTCAGTGGTGTTGGAAAATGAGATAAAAAGTGATTTATTATAGCGCTGTGACTCAAAATCCGTGTCAACAACAAGCGTGTCCGGACGTGTGCATCACTTTTAAGTGTCCTCGGGAAACAAAAAAAAAGAATTGAAAAAAGTGTCCTCTGGAAACACTTCCGTTGTGTTGCAGTCTATTTGCATCACTTTTTTCTAATGTGTTGCGTTGTAGTCTTTGCAGCACGTTTTCTAAATGCTGCGCATGTGTTGTCAAATTGATGAAAATGTTTTCTTAATTTGCTTGCGTTTTGTCTTTTTTCATGTGTTTTCTTAAATTGCAGTGCTGTGAGCTCTCTGGGCCACCATACGATACCATGGAGACACCACTGTCAAATCTGAAAAAACCCCACACCTACAGAGTCTCAATGAAGTCAGTTATTTGTTAGTAATACTAGATGATAAGTGGGGATGTTGACCTTAAAGGGGCACTATGCACACGACACATTACACAGAAAGGAACAGAAAAAGCTCTACTTCTTTACTGGAAAGCTCACAAACTGGCATGGTTCAGGGACAGGACAAGTCTATTAAAACTGCTAACAGGGTACCCACATGCCAAGCATCAGTGAGCACCAGGCAAAAGATACAGAAGTATCCGCTGTCATACCACCAGACTACAGAGCAGCGTCTTTCCTCAGGCTGCGCCACTTCTGAATTCATCCTCAACACTCCAACATGAAAGAGTTTTTTCTTGTGTAGCATAAAGGGACTACAGCTTGCATTTTGTTGTGCAGTGCTGTCTTGTAAAATCACAATAAATCAGCTTTGAAAAACCTTTAAACAAAAAAGAGACAGGAAACACAGGCAGAGAATGGCTGACGACGTGCAACAAAGGTTTGTGCGCATAACTCTATAGATCAAGACTAAAACAAATAAGCATACGCTCTCTTTTCATTAGATTTGTGGCATAGATGAAATGCAATTTGGCAATATTGTGTTGGCAGAGTCCTCAAATAGCAGCAGAGCTGGCATTCTTCTGCTCGGCTGCACTATTTGTAGCACACAATCATTGTCATTAAACACTGGGAAGGTGATTTCAAACAGACTTCTCCCTCTGAATTCAGCAATGAATGATAAAATAACAGGCACAGGGAAATTAACAAGGGAAAACGTCAAAGCACATTGAATGAAAAGAATAAAACCACTGAGCCCACAACAGTCATGAAAAGAATCATTTAGAATGCTTGTTTGATGACCATTATTTAATTTGGTACGTTCTGAATGCAAAAAATAAATAATTCTTTGTGAAACAATAGCATTGTATATTGGATTTAGTCTTATATTTCTTTTTCCATTTTTCCACCATATTAACTACACTGCTGCTAAAAGAAAAAGGTGTTAACTGCTGGTCTTAAGTGTGCATTAGAGGTGCACATTCATCTTTTATTGCTGTAATACCAGTTTAATGGTAACCATGTCTTTTGTGCATATATATGTGTAATTTAATCTATCTGACCTCAGGACGTCAAATGATTTAATTTTGCCCTGCAGCCCAGCTACCATTCACAGAAACAGTGTGGAACTCTACAATTCTCTCAGTCAATGTAGATCATGTAACCACTTATTGATTACAACACGTGCATAACAGTGAATATTAGAAATAAGGAAAATCAAGAGAAATTTCCCATGGAGGCGTCGCACTCTCAGCTCTGTGCTGCTACTTTAAACTCTCCTCACGAGATGCTTCTTATCAGACACCCAGACAGACGTTCAGCTTTCCGCTGGCATTTCAGACACACACGCACGCGCACACACACACACATACACACACACACACACACGCACACACACACATGCGTGCACACACACACACACACACTTACACATACACACAAAGTCCCTTATGCCCATTTGTACAGCGAGGCTTACACTCCCGGATTACCGAAATCGCCTTTCACCAATGTGTCGGCAAGAGGGCAGATTTTCTACCAAAGCATGGAAGCACTCACCCTCACACAAAAACACACACAGCCGGGCTGTGGAGTGTCAGGGGAGGCACCAAATTGTGCTGCCCTGCTGGAGACACGGACCCTCTTTTATCCCCATTTCACATGTCGGGTGTTAGATGGTTGGATTAAACCTCAAGGGGCTTCCTTTGTGGACATGTGAGTGTTGAGGTTGGGCTGGATTGAGTGTGCATGTGCAATGTGTGTGCAAGGGAACATCTTCTAGCTTATATACTGTAAGTGAACACAACATTGGTGTGCCTCAGCCATAGCTCGGCCATACTGTAGTTGTATACTGATATTAAATGTACATAAATAACATATACTCAAAGCAAAATTACATATGACTCCAATACAGTATAAACAGGTATGTATATACTGTTTACTACTGGTTCACAGATTATGAGATCTGATCAACAATTTTCTGATCATCGGATTGTTTTTTTGAAAATCCGATTGCCAATAAAATGTATTGAAATAATGAAAAATGCACTACTTTGGTTACGATGCAGCATGTAATCTGCAAAGTAACTTCTAACTAGTGAAATAGAGTAAAATTACTATATTTGCCTCCAAAATGTAGTGGTGTGGAAATATAAAGTAGCAGAAAATGGAAATACTCGAGTTGGTAAAAATGCTTCAAAATTGTACTTAATTACATTACTTGAGTATCTGTACTGAGTTATGTGCCATCGCTGCATACAGTACACACAAACAGTGTTGTTAAAAGTATCCTTAAGTCATACATACGTAAAGATATTGCATTAGAATATGACTTAAAGTTTAAATTGAAAATTGAATGATATTTATGTATTAAAATACACTGCCCGGCCAAAAGAAAAAAAGTCACACGCTCTTATATTTCGTTGGACTGCCATTGATTAAGGCATGCATCTGCATCTTTTTGATAAGCTTATGAAATGTCACAACATTGATTTCCGTCCAGAGTTTGCCAAGATCTTGTAGGCTGCTGTGTAAAGTCTTCTCCAGCAAGATTCTCAATGGGGTCAAGGTCTGGCCAAGGTGGTGGCCAATCCATGTGTGAAAATGATGTCTCATGCTCCCTGAACAACTCTTTCATAACTTGAGCCCAATGAATCGTGGCATTGTCATCTTGGAATATGCCCGTGCCATCATGGAAGAACAAATCCATTGAAAAACCTGGTCAGTATAATCAGGCAGTCAGCTGGCCTCATTTTTTGGCCACATAACTTGATGGGTTCATCACTTCATCCGCCTCTCTTCTTACCCTGATGCGCCCATCACTCTGGAACAGGTGAAATCTAGACTCATCAGACCACATGACCTTATTGCTCCAGAGTCCAATATTTATGCACCCAAGCAGATTGAAGCTTTTTTTCCAATTATTCTCACTGATAAGTAGTTTTCATAAGGCTACACAAGTCGGCACAGAGGCAGAACAGCTACAGTTGAAGGGAACAGCTGCTCTTGCTAATGCAAAAGAAGCTTATAGAATATCTGCAAAAACTGGAAAAGGACAAAGCCATTAACAGGCCATTGTAATTACATTAATTGTATTACACTACATTAATTGTAATGTAATGTACATTATTATTTTTAAATTTTGGGTAACCTTACCTTTTTTTTAACTTAGCAGTTCAGCATTTACCTTTGTTTCAAGTTATTCATTGGACTTGATCTGCTTGAATTTCAATTAAAAAAAAACTGGAAAAATGTGGGTGTTCTAAAACTTTTGACCGGTAGTGTATGTATATCTGTACATGACCAATTTGACGGATCTGACAACAATCGCGACATTTTTTGTGGCCATGATGCAGTACTTTATGCACCCTGCAAAGTAACTTGTTACTAAAGATATCAAATTAAAGTTGTGGCGTAAAAGCACTTGCCTCGAAAATGTAATGCCGTGGAAGGCTAAAGTAGCGTGGGTCAAGTAGAGGCAAATACCTCATAACTGTAGTACAGTACCCCAGTAGTTGTAATCACTTTCCATCACTGGCTGAAAGCAGTGCACCATGGGGGTTGTGACTCATGCTGCCCGTTGCTCTGCGAGCTCGTCTGTCCCCGGCCCTCTCTGCAACGCGACTCTCCGCTCTGACAGGCAGCCGGGGAGAGGCACGGTGGGGAATTTGTGCTTTATCTTGCCGGTCTCTGAAGTGGCCAAGAACAACCTTTAAAGCATATGCACTTGATTTTAGGACACAGCAGCTCTCCTGGGCTGTGGAGACTCTTTGAGTTTCCTTCACCTGTGCTTCTACACTCGAGCCTTCACACAGTCGGGTTCACGCTGCTTAAAAAGACCAATTAACCCTCGGAGTGTAATTACAGCTTTGCAGGCATCAGATGATGCGATTGACACGCCCAGAGAGGTGTGTGGTTTCCTCTTTGATTCAGCGAGAGTGGAGACGTAACGAGCAGCAGGACACAGAGCACAATGAGAGGCTAATGGAGCTGTGCTGCTCTGCGATGTTTGATCCGTCCCAGACCAATCCAATTCCATACATTAAACAAACTCCCGCTGATGTAATTGTGATTGTTAATTAATATGATCATAAGGCTTTTGTTTATTCCGTCATTGGTAGACTATATCTATGGTGCTATTATGGCTTATATTCCAGTGCATTGTGACATTGCCACCATCATCATCACAGCCCTTCAGTTCAGATGGCAATATTCTGGTTCAGCCTCTAAAAGCTACTTTCACTTCCTCGAGGCAAAGAGAAAATGCTCTCTCCCACACACAAACAGACACACACACTCTACCAGTGTACAAGAGCACCATTCTGCCGGCCATTTTTACCTTGATATGTGAGATCCAGCCATGAAGAACCACACGTGGCGCAGCTTTGATGCCATTGATTTACCATTGTGCTCGAATGGAATATGTTTTCCGAGCCCGCGCCGTCAGATCATTTGACATGACAGATGTAAGTGCAGGGGAAATGGAGAGGTTGAAAAACAGCTCCGGTTAAATGGATACTGAGGTAGATGGCAAGAAATACTCAGAAAGTGAAAGGGAGTGAGGGTGGGAGACAGCAGAGGGGAGAAAGGGGGAGGACGGGCTGAGATTGAAAGAAAAAAAAAAAAGACAGAAAAGAGGAAGTCTTCAGAGAGTGCTGTAAATCTGCGAGGTGAGGGAGGCCAACATTAGTTTCAGGCCATTTGTGGCATTCTCATCTCAACCGTCTCCTGCAGCACCTACACTGGGGCCAATGAGGCACAACTGATGGAAAGCAGTCTGAATATGGGAGAGAAAAGACCCTCCTTTCATTTAACCAGTCCTCAAACACTGGCTCCCTCCCTGACCCACCGTTAGGACAAGGAAACGAACAATGTGAGCTGGAAATAATTGAGCACATTGTGGACGGCGGTTTTAATATGATGTGATTCCAAAGCCGAGGGAAAGACTAAAGAGAAACGTTTGCGTTTGCAGTTCTTTTGCCTCTCTGCGTGCATTTCCATGAGGCAATAATGATATATAGTCTTTATCATACTCTGACATTCATGGAGAAAACTGAAGGTCTTAAGGTGAGTAGGTGAACCGGCACATTAGAGTGCATCTCAGAATGATTCGGTTTACCTCATTATTTTGAATAGCCCATTATAATAGTGCTCATGGGTAATGTAACACGCTACAGCGGAGGGTTGAATGTGTCGCGGCGAGAAAGACCGGAGGGCTCCTCATTTAGAGGGATTTTTATCAAACGCAAACAGAAGCATACAAAACAAAAACAAATGTTTAAGTTTGCCCACCACTCAAGTTAACTTTCCACACTTTGGCAGAGGAAAACTTGACGCTCACTTTAGATTAACAGAGCCAGTACGTGGCTTTTTGTTGGTTTTCTAATGT
>OMLP01014996.1:25781-40438 GCA_900302685.1 Spondyliosoma cantharus | reverse complement strand
CAATACATGAGAGCACTGAGGTAGTCGGACAAAAGCTACAATATTATATTGCATTATTCAAGACCAAATTTATCTAAATTTAACACTTAACAGAACTCTTCACACAGACTCACAAAAAAAAAATAGTTTTCACATCAATTACTTATTCCCCCGGCCCATTTACCAGATGGAAAGCACTTGTGCTCACATTCGTTCACTTCTGAGAGAGGCAGTAGGGAGAACTATAGGACAAACAGCGACAGAAACTTCCACTTAATCCCACGTCCTAAGCACAGGATGTTTTTTTAGATATATATCTATATATTACAAAATAAACAACATCCTCAAAATCATCCCTGTATGGTACCGCCTAAATGACAGGCAGGTAGTTGTGTCTCGTTTATTGGCTGCTCTGGGCTGTTATTTCTCTAACAGTACATTACAGGTACATTAAAACATGACAGCATGATATGACTGTATGGCTGTTAGCAGTCACCATAAGGAAAGTGTGAACCTGAGCCATCAGCCAATCGGCGGTTACAGAGGAAGTTTCAGATATGTCAGAACTTACAAGAAGCTTCAGTGTATTGTCAAACGTTAACAGTGTGAACATCTCAAACAAAAAGAGGAACTTGACTCAAAAGTGTGAGTTTTAATTGGGTTAAAGCTCTTCAAAGGTCAGGTACAAGACATTCCCCTGCCATTAGATATCGTTCTCGAGCACCACAGTGTCAGACCAAAAGGAAATACAGGCCTCGTTTACTCAATAAAGTTCAAAAAAAGGACAGCAGCATCCCAACACACACTGCTCATGAAAGTGCTGTTCAAATTTGAGTCAAGATTCTGTAATGACAATTTAATTTGACTATTTTGGGGCTTCAAATGTTTTCAGAACCATATTTTAGTGTACAGTTGTCATGTTGAAAACGAACTTGGGGTGGACAGGGATGCACGATACCTGTTCTCGTCTGCGTCTTTGTGTGTCTCATCACTTGTAACTTCCAAACTGATATCATCGTTTGCGCTCTTCTTGTCGCGTGTGAAATCTAAATTGAACGTGGATTTATTAGTTTAATCCGATCCATGATAAACATTACCGTGTGGATTATTGCCTAAATATAACCAGAGCGCAGCTGAAAACTGAAAAGATTCTGATAAAAACCTGGAAACAATACATTTACTAAGTCCAAAGGTAGAAAATAAAAAAAACTCTACCCACGCGAGACTCAAACTCACAAAATCCCCCACATGCAAGTCTTGTGCAAGATCCATTCACCCAGCACGACTCACTGTGAAAAAAGACTTCAGAAGACTTCCGTTTTTACACCATATCACCTGACTTACTAAAGGCTTCCAGCAAAAATCTTCTCATACGAGGAAGACTATCACTTACCATGCACAAGATGTGAGGTCAAATACACAAATGATTGAAAAACAACTTGCACTCAGAGCGCAGGCTGAGACGGTCATGGAGCTCGCCGAAGAGTGCACCGCTGCATCCTGGAAAACCAGGTCCATCCCGGGGAAATACCAAGGTCTCATGACCAGGAGGTTAAACTGGGAGCTAGAAACTATTTATTTTTTTACATATGCTCCAGGCGGGTTATTCTCATTGGACTGAAGAGAAGCCATCTTTGCCTTCAGTATCTGGTTCTATGAGAGTAATAGAAGCGCTAGCAAAACAAAGACTAGAGAAAAGCTCAGAGATGGAATATGGCTTCATTCTCTGCTCAGGAGGCCATTACTCCACTATATCTTCACATCACAGATAGTTGTTGCTAGACAGCGACGGTATTTAACCTTTGAAGCTGCAGTGGTTCAATATTGTGGTAGTTTCCATAGTCTTCACCACTGTAACAGAGCGCTGTGTCCTTGACTATCAAACAGACAAACACAACATTACATGTGTAAAGGCAAATGTGAAAAGCTGCTCTGTACTAAACTACAGCAATCATCATGACTGATCGGTACAGTCACTCCCACTTGTTATTGACAGCAGGTAAAGATTATCATTTAATTAACCAGAACCATCAAAATGACTATGATTATGATTAATTCTCTAATTGGTATTTCATAGCAGTAACAGTTCAATCGATGGAGCCGTTAAGCGCGGTTCTTACAGTCAGTTACTCATTGCGTCTCCGCTCTGCTCCTGACAACTCCACATTTTTCACGTCCACGTGCAGCATTTGCCTGCGATAGAGTTTCAGAGGGAGTTTCTCTCCCGGCTTCAAGGAGCAGAGGCAGTGTGTTGACACCTCTTGTTCTGGTTGAAATCAGGACACTCCTCACTCCCTTTCCTCCTGACACGATCCCCAGAGTGCGTCCCAGAATCCAGAAGCGTCTTGTTGCTGAATCATCTACAATAGCAGCGAGGTCTCCAGGAATAAAGTTCCGCTTTAATCTTGTTCCACGTACTTTACTTTTTCATGATGAACTACTATCCCCGCCAAAAACCTAACCTGACTCCGTCTCCTTCTCCTTCTCCTCGCGTTGGAGTCGTCCAGAGAGCATGATGCACTTCTCATACCGAGCAGTTGATTCAGCGTTAAGGCTCGGACACACCAAACTGACATCAAAGAACTACCTGTGTCGGAGGCCACGGACGAGAGACAATAAAAGAACACACTTCAGAGAGTAGGTTAACCCCTGACATTTTATCCACATGTTGTTCGTCCCTCAAGTTTGTTTGTGAAAGGCTCCCATTCGTGTAATTTCAGTCTCATCTGCGATATTTGTTTGGACCAGCCCCATTTGGTCACAATATTATCAGTCCTGCCAATCATTTGGGGAAAATCATCAGTGATTAGACTACTCTCTGAGATGTGTTGTTCTACTTTCTGGAGGCATTTCTTCATCAGAAGAAAAGTAATGAGTGAATGAGAAAAGAAAAAAGTAGAATTTCTTGTATACAGCGTTTCACAAAGTTCATATAGTTTCTCCTAACGCAACACATTTCAAAATTGCGCCCTTTTTTTAAACTCGTCTGGTGACTTTTTCCTCTATGCTCTCCAAAGAAGTAACCAATATGAGCGTTCTTTAGTGGTTTTGTAATATTTCACATTCTTTGATAAATTGGATGTAAATGCTGCGTTCAAACAGCTGCGGGGAGGTACGACACACTTCAGACATGAAAGCAGACAGGAGGCACTTAAAACATGGAAAACAGACAGATGCCGCAACAAACTGACACTTTCTTTACAAGGAAAGAAACGTCTTGATGTATTGTGTTTAATGCCGATTACGCGAGGGCACTAATGGCTCAAAATAGATATGTCACAAAGTATAAGTCTGTCCTCATGATGCAACAACCCTTAACATTTCTAAGGCAGTCCGGGATATTGCCGTTACCAGTGACTTCACTTTATTACATGGTCCACGTCAATGACTTTTACACACACAAATTGCAGCCCACTTCTTGTAACTATTGTGTCAATTTGAACACAACAAGAGTTATTTGGTTTAAATATGAAGAGGGACAGTGTGACATTCACAGGAGAAGATGGTGTGTAGCTCCTCTGGAAAACATGTTTATTTTAACCTATTTGTATCATTAATGCTAAAATATTGATTACAGTGAAAAAATCATTATTCGTGAAAATAATGGTTGTTGGTAATGTGACATTTACAGATGACAGATGTGTCATTTTACTGCTTTCATGGCAGGTAGGACCCGACTTTATGGGAACTCAGCCCCCATTGGACTTTGGGCCATTGGTCCACCTTTCCAGCGATGAAATACTTCTTTAATCCAGATTTAAGATGACAGTAACATTGGATAATCTCACCGGTAAACAGGCCTCCATAATACACACAGGCACTTATGAGGTTGTCTGGCAAATTCTCGTCATCATTTGAAAATCCATTAAGACAATTATACGAAAGATTTGCGAAAGCCTCTTTAAATCAATAAAAGTTACAAATGCTGCAAAGTTGGATTTAACTTAATTTGGTGTACTCAGCAGGCAGCAAATATATTCAGATATTATGCAGTCATAACGTCAGGCAGCAGGTGTAATATATAAATGAGCCCTAGGCATTTGCTGTTAATGGATGTGCAGGTTAGTTTAGTCTTACTGCACCTTGTTTCCCCAGAAATCTCTTGCAGCATATAAAGAGCGAGTGTTTATGTCTAACCATTTGTGCACCTTGCCTTTTGTTTGCTGGTTTGTTCCTGTTTCTGTTGTGCATTGTGTGTGTCTGTTTGTGATTCGCAGCATCCCCGGTTGGACAATTAGAAGGTGACAGTCCCATTAGAGCCGGCCCAGTTGTACAAAGGCTGAGTGCTGTTGTGAGTGACACGGAGCTCTGCCTCTCACTAAATAACTGTCAGTCTGCCCTCGTCCACTCTGACCCCTCTGGCAGCCTCCCTCTGAGCCACTCGAGCTCCCCTCTGGACTCTCATTGGCAGCCTCGGCTGCTCCCTGAGCCAAGCATGGCCCTCCTTTCAAGCCTGGCCTCTAACTGATTGGCTGGACCCCGCTAGCCTTAGGCATGCCAGAAGGGCTTTCAACTGGCCTCAGGGTGCTGCTGATTGGCCAGGCTGTCAGGGGCGCATGTCCCCTATGGTAGTGTGTGGCAGCGGCTGGGGTTGAGGGATGCAATTTGACAATGGTGGTAGGTGGAGAGGAAAAGTGCAAGAGCAGCAGTGAGCTCCTCCCTGGCCCCCACTTCCTCCATCTCTACCTCCATATCAATCTCTTTACACTGCTGTCTTTCCCTTTAGTCAGCCTTCCAGCATCCAACCGTGTCTTCACTTTAATCATCTTGTGGGGCATTTGTTGAACCTGCACCGTGGTTTACCTGTCGTCTTCGTATCGGGACGAGCAGGGGAATGGAGCTGTCTAACGAGTTGAGGCTCTCCGGGGGTCTGCAGTCTGTTTTGGGCGGGTAAGACAAGATCGTCAGCCTCTGCCTCCTCCTCCATTCCCATCACAGAATTAGACAATGCAGCTCTCTTTATAAGGGAGACAGAATGTCTGTATTCGCCCGATTCTTCTCCCCTCGCTGTGAATCAGGGGAATTAATGCCATTGTTAATGCAGAGAGACCGCTGGTACATTTCAACAGGATTCTTGCCTCTCGCAGAGCTCATCTAAATTGCCTGGCTAATGCTGTAATTGGGTTTGTGAGTCACTTCTTAACTTCCATTAATATTTGTTCTCCCTCTAATTGCCCCTTTTTCCCAATCCTACATTTCATTCCTCGCTCTGGTTAATGGTCTGAGGTGGAGGCAGCGACGGTGCGTATGTGCGTGGGTGCGCGTGTACATTCTAGAGAAAGCATCTAATCTATTTTGGAGCAGATACAAAATGTCAAAGCGCCCCAGACTTCTTTCTCTCGTCTGGGTAATGATGAATGACACACAGAGGAGGGTATTCGAGGTTTAAGACTGAAACATCAGAACGGTTCACGGTCAAAATTTGTGGAACGTCCTCCAGATATCCGCGATCCATATGCACTTCGGATAAAAAATATCCCTCCTCCAAAGAGTTCGTATCAGTTTCTCAAAAGAGAGCCAAGCGCTTTCATTTGAAGGTTATTTATTGGATGTGCTGGCGGCATTCAGAATGCTTTCTGCCGATCATTAAAAGACGTATCACTCGACAATGCCTCTGCTCTCTCAGATGTTTGCTTCCAAGCGTCTCTTCAGACTCACCTATAACTGCATTGTCTTTTTCCTCTTATACATCACATTAAAAACGGCTCCTCTGGAGGAGGAAAAACATCGGCCCCAAAAGGTTCCAGCTTTGTTTCCCTAAATTGTCAAGAAAAAAAAAGTCTCACTCTATTATCTTTAAATCCAAATCCACCTCACGGGAACATTACCTCAGGAAACCTTTAGAAACTCCTAGGATTCAATTCAATTGACCGTGTGGGAAAGTGGAGTAGAATGGCAGAATAACAGTGTCAGTACCAGAGCAGACAGTCCTTCCTCAGGTGGCGGCTCATGCTCGTTTATATTGATGGGACTCTTGCTGCTTCCTCCCGACTGGGAGAAATGGGAGGAGGGTGAGAGACAGAAGGAGATAGAGACAGACAAACTGATGTGGCTGCAGATACAGACAGAATAGGAGAGCAGGCCAAATGAAAAGGAGGCAAAAATGAAAAAATACATATTTCAGAGCTGCATGGAGCTTGGTTCATTTCCCATTCGGTTTCCGATCCATAATGGACTAGCATGCCTGTGTGCCGGGGCCCAGACACGGCTCTTCTTTATGAGTATCAGGGATAACTGTGTGCGACGGTGGCTGTCTGCGGCTCTCACTTGAGAGATATTAAACCTGAGCTCTCTGCAGCTTCTCCCTCACAGGCCTCCTTGTGTGACTATTTTTAAAAAGCCGTCCGCACCATTCCCTTCTCATGATGCCACTAAATTGACAGGTTTTACCCCTCTTTATCGCGTGCAAGGTTGTTGTTGTATCTTTTGCAGGAAGGGAAAGTTTGAAGGCTGGCGGAAAAAAAGCTTGAGGTCCCATGTTTTCCATAATTGGAAATTTTGTTTCCATTTTGTCAGCCCATCTCTCTCATTCTTTCATCCTCTGCTTCCCTATTTCCTCCCCTGTCATTTTGTTGGATGTTTGTGTGGATGGCCTATCAGACTATTTGAATTCCGATTCCCCATCAAAAGCAGGGCACATCAGCTTTGAAAAGTGACAGGCACACAGCAGGAGGGATCAAAGCGATGCAAAACTGAAATTTAAGAGGAAGTTAAAAAGCATGTAGTTTTGCCATTTCCCTCATGTTCAACAAAGAGAAAACAGATCCTGTATAACAGCGGGGAAAGATGAGACATTATCAAACACAGCGATTTTCAAGGATGCCTGTGTAGCTTGCAGATGCACAGATGCGTTTGATGGGGCTGTTTAACATAGCAGTTCACCCATTTGCAGTGACTCATGTTAGCAGCAATTCCAGCATCCCCATGAGTGCAAAGGTTTATTGTCAGATCTGAATATTTTAACCCCAGTGGTGACACTGAATTTAGTCTGCTCAAGATAGAAAAATCAATAGTCTATTCCAGCATGGCAGTGTCATTTTCTTTCTTTAAAGCCACTCACTGAGGTGCCAGACCTGCTATGAATCTGCGACTGAAACATTCAAAAAAATTGAGAGCATATTTTAAAACCATTAAATAGCTTGCCAGCAATTCCCCAAGTGACAGGCAGTAGCGTAAAAAGGAGCAGTAAAGCAAGTAGAAATTAGGCATACGGGCTTACAGCTGAAATTACTGGAAATTTAGACTGCTTGAGGGAATTTTGAGTCATTTCAAGGGGGGAGAGTAAATGCATCAGACAGCAAATGAGATCTGGTTATCTCTAAACCCTGTTTGAAAAGGTCAAAAATCTTCTGATTGTTTTCTGCTTCCTCTGAATCCACATGATTAATCAACCGTCAGGTGCTCTGAGCACTTTACATCGTTAGTTAAATTCTGAACAATAGAAATTAACATCCGCGCTTGCATCCCCGCTTTGTAACCGCATTGTCATGTAGTCTGTGCTCATGTGCCTACATAAACAGGCGGTTCAGACTGGAGACAGAGTCTTAAAGCGGAGCAGGCTCGTGGGTATATGAGGCATCCAGTCAGTAAGTAGTTTCTATTAAAGGCATCCAGACATTTGGCAGACGCCGTCTTAATTATGGTTGACAGCTATGACAGTTAAAGCGTGACTGAGAGGCTGCCAGAAGGGCTCTGTGATAGCCTGTCTGAGCCCTGAGTGTTTGGCATCACTTCCTCCCACAATGCACCTCAGCAAGGAAATGGCATTAATTTGGCTTTATCTCCTGCACATTATGTATTCCTCAAACTCACACACTTGGACCCCTCACACCAACCTGTTATAACTGATGTGTATGAGGTGATTTCTGCACTTGGCTAGAGGCGCCATCAATGAAATGTACTGTCTCGTCTAGCAATGTAAATACCTGACTTTATGCTGCATGTCTCGCTCGGCTTTTATATTTACATTAAACGTCTTTAGTGGCTCAGGATTAAGACAAAGAACACCATTTTTAGAGCACAGCTAAGTGATAATTTGAATAATACTAGTAAATTAAATGTAATGGAATAAATCATATAATTTTCTTTTTTGTGTGTTTCACCTTACGCACTAATGTCATATAGAAACATTTTCAGGTGATGTAGTATAAAGAGCACGAATGTCCACATCTGGAGGTGAATGGTGAGACCGGTGTTTGTGTACCAAAAGTGAACACTGACCTATTTTAAGTTAAGTTTTTACATTAACTACGGTAATGATTTAACTTACTCATGTTTATTACTGATACCATGACATCAGAGGTCACCAGACAAATGTCAGCAGACTTATTCTTTTCCTGCACGTCCAAAGCTCATAAAATGTGTAGCGTGAACGACACTTACTTAATATTTTGATTTATTTAGCATGTGTATAGGCTAGTAGAAAACCTAGTAGTGGAGAGCTCTGTGCAATGGCCCAGCAGACTATTATGATGACGTTCAAGGCCGATCATGCGGTTTTGAGTTTACCTGCAGAAACCCTGAGTAAATTAATCTTAATTTGGAATAAAATGCATGAAATTAACTTTTCTTTATTTTCATGGTGCTTTTCACAATAAAAAAAAGTGGGAGAGAAGTTAATATGACTTTTAACAATAGTTTATATTATCATTAAAGTAAGACCAATACATAATACAAGAATTGTCTCGTGTTCTATCGTTTTGTGATGATGATGATGATACAATGTATAGAATTTCAAGTAGTCGGACAATAAATATTTAGCACTTAAGCCTTTTCGAACTAATTTTGTTGCTGTATATATGCAGAGATTCGACCTTCGCAGAGCAGGTTAAAAGGACCGGACCTGGTTTGGAGCTTTGACACTTGTACTTTATCCAGATTTGTTGTAACAACCCCTATTTTGCATACATCTGTGACATTTACACAGTGTTAGTGGCAACAACATGCAGCACTGTCCTGATAATGGAGAAGGCGAGGGTTTGTGTTTATTGTGTTGGATAGATCTGTGATATTGAATGATCCCCTGGTATCCTGCCCGTGGCTCCTGTGCCTGTGTAACCTGCGGGGGGTGTTTGATGTGCCCTTAAGGCAAAGTGAGTTGACTAAGCCTATAAAAAGCTATAAAATAAATAGAGAGAGAGAGAGAGACGTGTGTGTAAAGCCAAAGGACTACAACACAGGCCTGAACCATTAAGCGCGGACGAGACATAAAAGAGGCTATCAAAGAGTGTAAACCACAGATTCCCATTATTGTGTGACATTAGCCCATAGCACGCCGTAGCCCTTCATGATCCCACGGGTGCCTGCAGAACACTGTCCTCTAATGACTTCCTGGTTGAATGATTGTTGTTTCCTGGAAGCAAAACACTGCCGGAGAAGGAAGCACAGCTCCGCGCACGTTTGTCCTTTGCATAGCAGAATGCTGCTTTGTTCATTTAGCGGCATTGCTCGAAATAAGTCGGACGCGGAGTGAATGGATGAACCGCAGAGTGCCATCAAATAAACACCAAATTAGTCCCTGTTTGTGTCGGCATCAAACTATTTATGCAGATGGGATGATCATACAGGGTTGGATCAATTAAAAGAGATTTGGACAGACTGAAACTTCACAGTGCGCTAATTAGGCAGCCAGCCGCTGCGCTCAATAAATGGAAATGTATTCCGTTCCGTTCCGTTCCTTTCCTTCTATCTGTTTGTGTGCTGCTCGTCACCCCAAGGAGTTTAACAGAACAGCTATTCTTCATCTAATTTCCCCCAACTCTCCCATTGCTTTTCGCTCCCTGTGTCTCCCTGCCTCCATCCCTCTCCAACCCTCTCCATCTTCCTTCTCACGCTCATAGTGTGTCCCACAGGATCCCAGCAGTTGTCAGTAATCAAGAAAATCACTCTCAAAGAGCTACAAATAGGTCACTTATCTGATGTCTGGTCTGATCTGACAGAGACAGACAGCCAGTTAAGTCCCTTGCATCTGCCTCCCTGTGCTATTCCTTATGTGATTAGTAGCCATTCTATCTGCCAGGAGGTACTGAAGTAAGAGAGACAAAGAAAGACAGTTATAGAGGGAGAGAGAGAGGGGCAGGGCGGGGGGTTAGAAATCCAAGCTTTCATTATTAGCATTCCATTCAAATGGCTCAATTGAGCAGTTGTCACTCATGGGATTCCCAGGACTCCGAGAAGCCATGCTTCTTCATTTATTCAATTTATTGATATAACGACTCTTCATTAAGAGACACTGGCAAATGTGACATCTGGTCTCAGGTGGCCTTGATGGGGAATCTTAAACAGGCGTGGAAACAGAGGCCACGTGACGTGTAAGAGCTCTTTGTCTCCTCTCGGGGCTATTACACAAATGTGCCAACTATACACGGCCCGCTTTGAAGAGAGACACACACATATTCAGACACGCAGCCGTGCACACGTCGGGATGAAGAAGCAGAGACCCGTGGCAGGTGAAAATTTCATGCGTGCGTTTCCCACACGACGGCCCTGTGAATTATTGAACTGAGCTGGTCCTCTTGATCCACGCTTTGGTGTGCACACAGAGAATCTCTTACCTGTCAAACACTCCTCTACACACACACATACATGGCTACAAGTCTTTCTTTCTCTTTTTTCTTTTTTTACATGTTTCTGCAACTGGAGCAGATGGGACTCTCTGTGGCACGCCTCAGTTCATCTCTTGTTTTTTTTTGTTTTTTTTAACAGTGCGGCTTCAACATGTTTGTCTCCTTCCCAGATAAGACAGAGGATTTCTCCAGCACGCTCTCATTACTGAAATGCATAATCCGTCTGTTCTGCTCCACATTATCTGTCTGTTATCCAAACAGATGACACTGATGATGAGGGTGAATGATGGAATTATGTTATTACTTATGCCATGATTTCATTCGGCTTTGATTGGCAGATGGTGGGTGTCGTGAATAATAAATGTAATTTGTCTTACAGTATCATTGTCACGCCAGGGTGATTACACGTATAAGTAGAGCAGCCCGAGAGCACTGATTGATAGGAGCGACACAATACTGCGCATTACACTTGAACCTGCGGGCTCCACGTATGGATCGGATGTGAAGTGAGCTCAGGAAATGAAAACTGCGCGTGTGAAAGCTCGCGGTGGAGTGCTACACTGTGGGTGTGGGACGACCACGTTGGAAATTAAGAGAGAGGGTATCATGTTCAAACAGAGAGATGTTTTATGCAGAAGGCGCCGTCACCGCTGAACGGATGAAGTAATTTCATTTTCATGCATGATGTGCAACCCCACAGACCAGGAAAATTGCATAGGGGGGAAGAGAAAGATAGAGAGAGTGAAAAAAGAGCCGAGCCTTCCCTTTTTTCTCCATTTGACTGTGATTATTCCCTCTGACTTGTAACCATAGTGATGGTTCGGTCCCAATAAAAAAAAAAGAGTTGCTGCTGTGTTGTGTTCAGAACCAGAGGGCGAGGTTGGAGAAAAGATGCTATGATAGCACTGTGTTTAAGGAGTCTTCAAACACTGCAGCTTAATGGAATAATGCCTGTAAATCTGTACAATTACTGAGCAAAAACACTGAACAGATTACAGGTAGAGTACTGGTATGTATTATGGTTTGCACTGGAATTTGTTTAAAACACTGATTCCCAACATGAAGGTGGAGACCCCCAAAAGGGTCACGAGATCACTGTGGTTGCGAGACAAAGTCTGTGGCAGGAAAACACTGTATCTTTTTACCTCTGCAGACTAGGGATGGCACATCAAGGACATTTTCCCACCGGTCAATAAAGTCGTGACAACACGGGTCTTACAGATTATACCAGACATCTTACAAGGAAAGGTCTCTGTCGATGATGCTCAATAACGTTGTCTGCGGAGCGCTTACCTTAATCTGCGGTCAGGTCTTTCACTCTGGGCTCCATTGTGGCAGCCTGACTCTTGTGGTGAGCTTGAAGGTGAGTGTGTTGATCAGAGGTGTTGTGTCCAGGTGCTGACTGCCACCTTCATCAGACAAAGTTTACAAATGACCTCATTAACAGTATCAGGTTTCCCATTAGCACTGCTTTTAAATCCAAAATAGTGCAGATTTGACTCCAAATCTTATGACATCGTCTTGATAGTCAGCTCTCTCTACACATTCATGTGATTTGATTCCTGTGACCGAAAGCAGTAACTTTTAGCTCATAGTTATTTTTTTTACTGTTAGATTAATAACACACTTTTTATTATATGATGAAGATGGGCACTGATATGCAAAAATATGCAAAAATTAACAAAGTGGGTTATATTTTTATTAAAAGGCTAGCAAGATGACTTAGGGTCAGCGGGCAAGTCATGTAATCGGCGGGCTTGAGGAGTAACAGAGTACATGTAACCGGATTACATAATTAGGATACAAAAAAAAGTGAAGTAACAGAAAAAAATATGTTATTAGATTACAGAAATTCTGTACCAAAGGGGATGACTAACAGGATTACAATCTCAAAATAAAGGATGATTTACTCTTGCAGCACTTCACAGGTCTCACACAACATCATTCAGGTCTGGAGTCAAACTGAATACACAAAGTCATCTTACTGATCTCTCCTTTCTCTCGTCTTTATTCGCATGTGTTTGGTACTGAGGTAATACAGAAGTAATACATTACTTTATTTTTCAGATCCTTAGACTACGTTATTGACTGATTTCTTTCAACAGGTAATTAGGAACACCAACTACAAATTGAACAGTCACTAATGAGCTGAACTGCTCAAAACTCATGGACCTACTGCCTATGAAGAAAAAAAACAAAATACTTGGTCAGTTTTTATTTTCTATAACAACGTTGACAGCGTTCTCTGTAGACATTGACCCAGTCTGCATCGGTCCTAAAGTGTTGAATCCTAAATATATTGTCAGCAAGGTTCCATATGATAAGCGGCTGAGTTCATTAGTGTCGATGCAAACATTTCTGTACATGATGAAAATGACACCTTTCTAATGATTTGGTCTGGAATCAAGCAATCATTTAAGGTGAGGGTCCTGAGGGTCATATCTGCATGAACAACATGTCTGTAAGTTTTCCCTCAGACGTCCCGGCCTGAGACACAAACGTTAACACAGAAGAACGCAATGATTACAAACGTTAGAGGAATAGTTTGGAAAATAAGCTTCTCCCTTCCTTTCGAAAATACAAATCGGTTGATATGAGCCTACACCACCAGTGGCCAGTTAGCTTAGAACAAAGACTGCAAACGGGGGAAATGGCTGGCCTGGCTCCTCAAATGCTAACCAGACAATATGTTATGTCTCACTGTTTAGATACAAAAGCTGAAGTGTAAAATCACTTTTATATGGGCTTTGTATACCTTGGCTGGGCTTTAAAGGGGCTGATATGAGGGTTTTGTCTGCTTTAGACAGAGCCAGGCTAGCTGTTTTGCCCTGTTCGCTGTCTTTGTGCTAAGCTAAGCTAAGCTAAGCTAAGCTAACCAGCTGCTGGCTCTAGCTTCGTATTTACCGTACAGACGTGCAAGTGGTATCAATTCTCTCATTTAACTTTGGGCTAGGAGTTAAACATGACATGATATTACATTTCCGGGCACAACATACATTCCTATAAAACCCTGTGCAGATACCACAGGGATTCAGTAAATGAAAGAATAGTATGATAAAAGGTATTCTGAAGCTCAGACATGACAGTTTTGTATGCCAACTTATAGACCAAATGATTTACGTAATGTCACGTTAACGTTGCTGTATTGTGTGGTGAGAGAGTAGAATCCTTGAAGGCCATTGAAAATCAATGCCCCAGCCAGAACTGCTACTGTCCCTTCTCCCTTTGTCTTCTCTGAAGTCAGGAAGGTGCTGAGCCAAAATATTGATGTTTTTATTTCCATGGCAATGTTGGAGCACTTACTGAAAGTTGCTCAAAGTGAAATATATCACTCTCTAAATGTCACATTCTGAACTGCGTGTGAAATAACAGCTGAGGTGTTAAAGGTGGAACAGGCGAGCTGAGACATTACGCCAAGTAGTTGAGAATAAAGGTGTGAATCATTTTCACATCATCGAACCAGTTTGCTCTGAGAAATATTGCATAGCTGGCCGTAAGGTCATTTTAACCTTTTTCAAGGTCTGCAGAGAATCTGCCGTGAAGGCAAAGCAAAGCAAGAACTCAACAGGTCAAACAAAATATTCTGTCGGTGGATCTGTGTCTCACTGTAAACATTGTTCAGTTTTCACCTCCGGGCTGCAGGTTCAGAGTGTCAGCACAAAAGAAAAGCTTGCAGTAGAAATGTTGTCATTAATGTATCAAACATCCCACGTTCTCTTTCTTCCCACAAACGTTTTATTCCAAAATGACATTTAATGTCACTGTGCTCGGAACATTTTGTGCTTTTGGTCCAAATTAGATTTTCTTCTCTGTTGAACTTGTTTTTCTGGTTCTGTCCCCAGATCCGCTCGGATCAGGACAAGGACGTCGGCATCCGCTACAGCATCACAGGAGCAGGCGCCGATCAGCCCCCGAGCGGGATCTACAACATAGATCCCATCAGCGGCAACATGTTTGTCACCCAACCCCTGGACAGAGAGGAGAGAGCCTCCTTCCATGTAAGGAAAAACTATTTCTGCCCCCTCCTCTAGCTCCATTCATGTCTGTCTCATTATCTCCCAATTATTCCTGTGGATATGTGCCTCACCTTTTCTCTCTCTCTCGCCCCCCCCC
>OMLP01014996.1:0-23169 GCA_900302685.1 Spondyliosoma cantharus | reverse complement strand
CAGAGAGAGAGAGAGAGAGAGAGAGCAGGGACGCAAAAAGTTTTGCTGAATTCGAAAAATATAGAAATTTGTTTTTATGAGCCAGTGGCTGTGCGAAGTCAACATTTGCTAATGAGCACAAAAACAAAATACAGCTGAAGTTGATCTGAATGTCATCAGGTTTGCAGACACTTGGTCATACACCAAAGGTCTGAACAAAGTGAAACTTTGTTCCATAATGACCCAAAGTAAAAAGTCAGAGAATCACAAAAGTCATTAGGACACACAGGAACTTTGAACTTTGACTTGCTGGTGACACTGGAGGAAAAAATCAGAGGATCCTGAGAGTCGTTCTTCTAGTGACTGTGACTCTAGAGTCTGTTTTATGCCAAATTTTAGTGCGGACCATCTGATTGGACCATCTGATTGCTGGCGAATTTATTTAGGTTTGTACATTAAACACCACAGAAGGGATGCACAAGCAAAGTATTTGGAAAAATGTCCGTGGCTATAGGTAGTTTGAGTAAACAGCAATAGCTACAGTGTTTGAGGAGAAAAAGAAAGAAGCAGATTGTCAAGGATTTGTAGCATGCAAGTTTGGTTATATATCGGCCACATACAAACTGCATTCGTCCTCTGTGGTTGGTCCAGTCATGCTAAAGCTCACCCTGCAGAATACCGTCGATTCACACACACACATTTGCACTCTGTGTGGCACACACGCTGCTCCAGGCCCTCAGATCACATTTCCAATTCCTCCACTGAGCACACAAACTCAGACACACACACCTAAACAAACAGACACATATGTGAATATAGAGATAAACTAAAGGCAATTAGAAATTTAAGAAAACGTGCAGGAGTCTACACACACACACACACACACACACACACACAGTTTAACACAAAGACAAAAATACACAAGCATTATCACTCATTCACACGCACACACACACACCCATGCGGTGAAGCAGTCACACATATCCCAGTCACACATCCCCTCAGCGCGCAGTGTTCACAGCTGAGAAAACAGATTGGGTTTGTTTGTTTGTTGGGTCTCCTCTCCATGCTTGTTTGCTGTGCTTCAGCCAATGGAAAACTAGCATCTTGAGCATCATTAAATGGCTAAAGAGGGCTCTTTTGATTGGCTGTGTGTGTCTCCCCGCCGTGCATATGTGCGCTTGTGTCAGTGTCCGTGTTAATATGCGTAAACATGTGTCTGAATCGGTGTTTGGATGCGTTGTGTGAATGCTCGGGCGGGCGCGTGTTTGGGGGTGTTTTGATACGTCCTTGACAGGCAGGCACAAAAGCCGACATGATTAGTTGTGTTTTGGCGAAGGCAGGTGCCACCATTCAATCTTTCATGTCGCCCCACAATGCATCACGACTTCCTGTAAATAGGCTGCCAGGCAGATCCTCCTCGACTGGGTTGCGGCAGACAAAATATTTTGCAGCCAGCGTGTCAGTTTTTAGCCAGAATGAGAGCCCTGCTCCTCTTACCAAAGCCAAGCAGTGATTGAATAACATTTCTGCAGAGGATATGAGTTTCGAGGCAATTGAATGAGAGTAATGTAAGTCACAGTGAACAGTGCCGCTTTGGTTCCAGGGCTATTACAAAGCTTTGCGTTATGTTAGATATCATTAGTGAGGATTGGTGGGGAGCAGAGGGTGTGTAACAGCAGCGGTGGAGATTAAGACATCCCACTGTAGATGATGATTGCTTTTGTCAGTCCTCCCTGTTCAAGCCCCCACACCCCCACACTGCCTCTTTGTGTTTTCATCTCTCATTTACTTGCACAAGGCTCAGTCACTCTGCTCCTCTCCCTCCCATCTCATTCGCCTTTTCTCCCCGCGTCGCATTTTGTCTTCCTCTTTGCTCTCTCTTCTCCTCACACTGTGAATTGTCAAGGAACAGCTCATCAGTCGTAGACATCCATCCAAATGGCTGACTTTGTCAAACCAAGCCGAGACAAACACTCTCCGTGAACAAAGAGCAGCCACAGCTTGAGCGGCAACACCTCTCTGATATTTTTTCAGGCCTCTGGCTGTGCTAACAACAAAATAGGTGTTGTTTGTGTGTCTGGAACATTTCACTACTTTGCCCCTGTCTGTGTTGTTGTGGTCCGTGCCAAGATACCAACAGGATACTCATGCCCCGTTGGCAGACAAGAAACAGAACATTTGCCAGTTCAATGAAGTTGCCAATTAACAAAGTCAAAGTTGTGCCGTGCGCTGAGTTTGTTCCGGTCCAGGCACTCTGCAGAGTTTTACATCAATCAAGCCAGCGGCCTGTTGTTGGTTCAGAAACATTTTGATTATTCATTTGAGCTATCATTGAGTGCTGATGATCTCTCTCTCTCTCTCTCTCTCTCTCTCTCTCTCTCTACAGCTGCGAGCTCATGCAGTAGACATGAATGGCAACCAGGTGGAGAATCCGATCGATCTGTACATCTATGTCATCGACATGAACGACAACAGGCCCGAGTTTCAGAACCAGGTGTACAATGGCTCTGTGGCTGAAGGCTCCAAACCAGGTAAGAGTTACTTCTACTCACCGGAGATGCGACGGCATGGTTGCCTTATATAGGTGCTGCAGGTCCATTAAAAAGTCTGTATCAAGTATCCAGCAATGATAAGATTTAAAATTTTGGAATTAGATAAATTAATTAAAATAAATTTGGCTAAAGTGATCGGCCCGCAGTCGACCAATTGTTATTTGTATGTGTGGTTCCTTAAAGGTCCAGTGTGTAGGATTTATGAACAATAAATGGAAACGACATTCATAATCAAGTTTTCATTGTTCAATAATCAATATAATATTTAATCAATATTTACCTCAAACAAAGAATCTTTGTGTTTTTGTTACCTTAGAATGAGTACTTTATATCTACAGAGGGAGCGGATCCTCCTCCAAGTAGTCCGCCACGTTACTACAATCTACTATTTTGGCCTGGATATGGGTGACGCCACTCATCCTTGGTTCAATTTTTGCCCAGTGGTCACTTACGGCATTGAGAAAACAATTCTTTTGAATCTATACCCAGAAGGAACAAACAAAAACACTGGCTCAAGAGAGGACCTTTCGCTTTCTTCACGTTTTTAGCTGCCATCATGGGAGAAAGGGACACGAGGGGTATTCAGTTGGTTGCAATTTGTAGCCACACTGCTAGACGCAACTAAATCCTACACATTAAAACCTTAAATGCGGACTGGCTACTATTCTTTCTCCTCGATTTTCATTACAGTGAATGTCACCTAAGACACAAATCAATAACAAACATAGAACTATGTAATTTATTTCTCTGTTTCAGCAGCAGGAAGAGTTCAACGGTCACTGAGTTGTAGAAAAAAAAATGTATATTCTAGCACACACCAGAACGGATTGACACTATTTTATTGTCTGTTACATTAAAAACAAAGAGGAGCAAACTACGTGATTGGCATGCACTTAGTTGTATTACCTTTACATATCTGAACATACTGAAGGTCACATTATGGATGTTTCAGCTTCATAAATTGGTTATTAGTGTGATCAAATACTTTAAAATCCTTTTCATTTGTTTTTATGAGGGCTTATTTTTTAGATGTTTTTTGATTTATTGTTTTGACAGTCAATTTGTCAAGCGAATACAACTGAGCAAGGAAACACACAGCAAACTATTCACACAGTACTTTAATTGTGTTCCTGCTGTCTTTTATTTTACTAAAGTGAAAGTGAAAGCTGAATTGATTCCATGCTGTTGAACACTGAGTCTGGAAGAATCAAATCAATAATCACCGTGCAGTGGTTCCCAACTTTTTTGGTTTACGACCCCCTGAATGGGACAGCGTCCACTTGTGACCCCCCGTCACAGGTTGTAAATGCCTGTGAGCAGTGGAAGCAGAGTGTTTTAATTGAAATATAGTTGTTTTTTTCCTTCCTTTCCTGTTCTGGGTGTTCAGTGCCCCCAGGTTTGCAACCACTGAATAGTTTCACCTTTGCACTTAATTGCATGGCTACATAGTGTACAAGCTCAACAACAGAGGTCTCACTTAAAGAAGGAGCAAACAGGAAGAGCTGTCGCCTTTTGTTAGAGGATAAGGATAAAGCTCAAACTGCATTTTTTGTTCAGTTCTGGTTGGTAAAGATGAACACCCCTGAAAAACAAACCTGTAATCATTGAATTAATTAAAACAACAATTTATTTATCCTGGCACTTCTGTAGCTTCTGTACTGTCCTCTGCTGAAGATTATTACTGCAATAATCCCTTTAAAAATCTATTCGCTCTATGGTACAAACAACTGCCGTGAGAGCACTAAAAATTACTGTAATGCACAACTTCTGATTGCTTAAAATATCCTGTTCACACCTTTAACATTTTAAGCCATTTGAGTATTCTCTTTCCGTCTTCAGAAAAAGTCAATGTGTGAAATGTAATGAATAACCTTGGACTCGTGTGGCCAACAGTTGGAGGTGTGAATCTGCCGTGACTCTTGAAGTTCTTGGTTGGTGCAGTCGGGGGCAAGCTCATGAGATATTTGTGTTACAGTATCTTGGCTGGATGCATCATTATCAGATTCTGCAGAGCATGGAGAGATGTAGGCCTTCCCTCAGAATCAGGGAACAGAGTTGTGGTCAATGCGGAGCCGGAGACGAGAGCCGAATGCGCAAGTAGCTTTCATGTCTCGACTGGAAGAACTCTTGTTCTAACAATCAGACCCCGAGGACCCATGTTTGTCTTCACAGCGTTCAGATATTGTTCTGCTGCACAGTTTAATCTCGGGGGGATTTGTAAACAATATAGGAAAGCGTGTTGTGTTGTGTGTACGTGTGTGTATGGATGAGCAAGTGCGGGATTGCTGTGTGTGTGTGTTTGAGAGTACCGGTTACTCCTCACTGGAGCATGGGTCCATATACAGAGCTCCTAATTAGCGAGGGCAACCAGACATTCCTAAAGCTACTTTTCTTCATTTTTTTCACACTTATACTCTCGGCTTAGTCTAAAAATGAACACGCAAGGACAAAAGTATTTTAATTAAATTTTGTTTTGAACAGAATGCAAAAATGTGATACCAATTAACCAGAAATACGAAACACAATGTACAGTGTAATTGCTCTGCTCTTCATTAAGCGATCACAAGAAAGGTGTGTTTATGGCACATGCATATGCTGAGAGTTTTGGTGTCAAAAAGACTATTGTGTCTTCCTCCGCTCAGACATTCATCTCTGAATTGATGAAGAAGTCGTGCTGGCCCTAATTGCCTGTTTAGTTGAATAAAACAAGAATGACTGTGATTCATCTCCAGTGTAGGTTCAAGGAGACGTTTAATACTTTTCTGGCCCATTTGAGCCTTTAATACATCCTCCGCTGGTTAGAATTTTTACTCACTAATAATGGAGCCAGTTTAGACCTCAAGTGCCGCACAGTTCCGCCAAAGTTGGTTTTCATACCCAGCAGCACTCCAGATGGAGAAAGGGAGGCACAGCCGACTGAAAGATATGGATTTGAGGTCATGCAGATTTATTAATATCAACTTTGACTTTGACTAAACTCTTTTTGTGTGCACCTTGTTTGGCACACCAGAAACTCTGCTGCATTGAACCAGAAAACCTGAGGCAACCCAGAATATTAAGATCGAATAGAAGAGTTATCTGAACGAAAATTGAGAGGAATCCGAGAATAAACTTATATTACCTCTTTCAGTCCTCACCTTCGCCTCACCCAAGACACTTTATCACTATTCTGACCCTGAAATAGCACTTCACCTCGCTCCTTCTTACCCTAAATCCTTTAAACGTTCACATCACACTTAAGTCTGACACTTGAAGTGATTATCAAAAGAGCCACCGGATCAAAAAGGTGCAGTGAGCACTCGCGCTGAGCTTTACGGATCGCAGAATTTGCATGTGGCTCAGTTCGTTCTGCGGAATGAGGATGACCGTGGAAATCCCCATGGAGTTACTCCTGGTGACCCGCTCCTTCTCCATCTTGGAAACAGGTGGCGTGTTTAAAGCTGTCACAGCACCGCAGCTGGAAGGTGCTGGAGTATATCAGTTCTCTCCCAGTGCCAACAGCAGCTATCAGACATCAAAGTATATTCATATCCATCACTTGAGGTAACAGATATGACTACAGTGACAGTCACATGTGGAGGGGGTTTCTAAAACATTGTTGTAGCCACAGCAAAATCAAGCTTTCAATTATATCGTATTCTGTATGAAACTTCTCACTTAACTCTTGATGCTGTCGAGCATTTTTGGTGGGGAAATTCTCAGCAGCAGAGATCAAAACACCTTGAGGAAGAAATCATCTGCATAAAGTGAGTTAGACAGCACCTGAGTTAAATTACATTTCCTTAAACATTAAAGAAAGAAAGAAAAGGAATTGAATTCAACTATTTTGTCAGAACAAGAGTGAAACTGTCAAAATTATATATTTTATTATAATATATATTATAATATTTAATGTAATGATTCCTTGCAGCCAAATCAGTGATTATGCACCATTAGAAACTCGATTAAAAATGTATTCGTCAGCACTGTCTATAGTAGAAAGATCAACCTTGATGCGTGGCATTTTCTATTAAAGGTGCAATGTGTAAGAAGTGGCCAGCTGTCAAATTAATACTCAAAACAAACAGGGGAAGCATATCAGTAGAGTAACTGGTGACATGCTAGCCGTTAGCCGTGCAGCTAGTGGTTTGGACTGGGAGCTTGAAGTTGGTATTTATACTGCCAGCACAGAAGCGTTGGACCAAGGCCAGGGCTAGCTGGTTAGCATGCTAACTTCACTAGCTATCTCTCACAATACACCCTCACCCATAATGTCAACCCTGTTATTTCCTCACATTCTGCTGATAATTATAGTAAAAATGTTTATGAACTAAAATCTTACATATTGCACCTTTAACTTAATGAGGAAATGTTGTTAATGAACATATGGGACAGGTCGCAGAAATGTTGATATAAGCAGTATATAGTAAGCAGCAGTATATCTGTAAAATGTTCACTGACAGTGGTTTTCATTCGTTTTTCGCCAAAATAGGCAACCTTGCGTTACATCATCCACTTGCAGTGTCTACAGCATTATTCAGCTTTTTATGGTTATGTCTTGCCACTATCAGCACTGGGTTATACTTAGGGAAATATCATGTTATTTTTTCACTACAGAACAGGTCAGCAGTGAGTTTTTATTACTATTCTTTTTGAAATCTTGAACATATTTGTTATCTCAAGCTAACCAACCTGTAAACCTGGATTTTAGTGTTACAGTCTAGGACTTTGTGACTCTGTGACTTCAGCAAAGTACATTAATGTAGTGTTTCAATCCCTCAAAGAAACGTTGTCTCTGATCAAAATCAAGTCACCAGAGCGTAATTATGAAAAACAATGTTGTACAATGTAATACACAAAAATAACTTCTACGACACAGGGTTGAAGCAAAAGGGTGGTTCTGTTGTAGATCTGCAGTATTATCACATCCTGTATCTACAAACCTGGATATCAATGGTTCTCTGAAGCATTACAACACATTTCCACGTCTAGCACTGCGTGGAAGCCATCAAAGAGGGAGACCCACAGGGAATCGCCCTTATCACGGCCACCAGATGTTATGTAGGGAGAGATCCGATCAGGCCGTCACCCGGGATCAGTTTGAAACGGCTCCATTTGTCACTTTCTGCCACCGGGGCCCCACTGCTCAGCACCCAATGAACCTCCGACTAATAGAATTTAATTTGTTCAGGTAATCAAACATAACAAAACAGTACATGACAAACCGAGCTATCTTGATTGCATTCAGCTCTTGTTAATGAGGAATCAATGTAATTAAATTTGAAAAATATGAGGATGATCCTGGGAATCTTGCCAAACCTGTGTGCAGATAGCTTCTTTTGATTCTCATTTGGTATCTCATTAAAATCACCAGTTGCTTCTAACTAAACACAAATACGCCCATAAAATGATCAATATGAAATCCATGGCACACCTTTGCCTTTTCAAGGTCACCAAAATGTTTGAATTTCTATAAAATCCTCAAGACTGTGACATGACACAGTCCACGCGTTGTGTTAACCGACCACAGATCAAGATCAACATGGCGTGACTTCCTGAGAAAGCTTTTGTGTTCTGAAGCAGCAGTGTACAGAGAACATCTGCCCTGTGATGTGTCTGTCGTTCTCCCCCCCACACTCCTTCTCCCCGACTCTGACAGCAAGTTGTTCCCTTTTATGGACCGTCTTCCTCAAAAAGGCCGTCGGAAATGAGAGTGCAAGATCAAAACCAGCAGCTGAGTGCCTTCTCTCACAGTCAATTTGCCCTCCCAAGGGAGGGGACAGAGGAGCGTCTCTCACTCTCTCTCCTCTTTTTTTCTCTCTCCTGAAGAGCTTGCTAACAGTTGCAGCGAGATTGAAGAGACTTTCTCTCTGTGTCTTACCCTGGGGGGGTAATTAAGGATTGGCACAGGAGGGTGAGAGGGATGCAGTGATGGAGGCGAGCAGAGGTGGAGGAGCAAAACGATGTTTCACTCAGTTTTTGGTGGAAGACTTTGTGCGCAGTTTGTTCTCACTGTGCTCTTTAATGTGTTAGTCATAGTGTCAATCCAGAAAATGCATCAGGGCTAACTTAAAGGTCCCATATTATGCTCATCTTTAAGCTCATACTATTTTAGGCATATACTACAAAATGTTTACATGCTTACAAAAAAACATAATTTTCTCATACTGTCCATTGCTGCAGCACCTCTATTCAGCCATCCCTGAACACTCCATTTTAGGTCCTGTCTCTTTAGGGCCCCCCTCCCAAGAAGCCTAGTTGGCTTTGATTGATCAGCTTTCACAGGCCTGAGCAAGACCCGCCCACCTTGTTTCCGCATCAGCTCTACCGGTGTTTTTGCCACCACAGCCATGCCAAGGGTGGTGATTGTTTAAAGTCGGATCATTTTTCTATCAAATGTTTATATGAAAGTTGTCCTCAAGTCTCAATGTTCCTCAAAATAAAACATTTATACTCAGCCAGTGATTGTTACTTCTATGATGCCCATGAGCCTAAAAGTAGGCAAGAGGTGCATGGGGTTTGTTCTAAGATGATAGCACAGCTGCTTCATTTATATTAAAAGGTGTTCTTGATAATATTCAGACACTAAATGTAGCATTCTGTCTCCCTCCTCCCAAGGCTGTTGTTCCAATCATCTGCTCCCTCAAGTGGTTGCCAGTTTTGCATTAAGCTAACACTAGTGAACATTAATGTTGCTAATGCTAGATAGCTAACATTAGGGCCTCTGAACTGTAGCAGTGTGTTTATTTTCCACAAACGGGCAAGTACAAAGAGTGTTGATGATGGCAAAACACAGACCCCACGTGATACCAACGCTGTTATGCTATTGACTGAAAAAATCTTGTTCGAAGCTGGAACCAGCTGTCAGAATTTTTACACAAACAATCAATTTGGAACCGACAAACATTTTTAAATTGATCACAATCCTAATAATGTTTTTAAGGAAAACAGATTTTACTCTGCAGCTTTCTACAAGCTATGTAGATGTGTTATTTAAAATATATATATTTGTCAACATGAAAATGTTATCAGCTGACATTTAAACATGGCAGGAGTTGACTCAGCCCGGTCTGACACAAGGATAACAAACTTCTCTCACTTTCACATTCAGAATGTTTTCTTGAACTTTTCATGAATCATCCAGTCATATTGGGAAATTTAACCCCCCCGAGGACATCATCTCGAGGCACGTTCTAATATGTACATGCTCGACATGAGCCTAACACGTGTTGAGAACACAAGTTTGGACCCAAGTGCGAGACACAGAGCAGGGCAGAGCAGTAAAAGCTGTTTTATTGAAAACAGGCTTTAGATGATGGCCGATGGCAGGGGAGAGGGAATTCCAGGGCGGCTGAGACGAATGGAAGAGTGAGGCTGGCGTGAGCTGGGTAGGATGAGGGAGTGCATCCAGCAGGGAATGGCTGGCTGGCTGGCAGTCTGACGAGCGGTGAATGGTGATGCTGATACACAGGGAGAATGTTGTAAGAAAAAAAAGAAATACAGAAAGGAAGGAGTTGAGCCTGAGGTGTAGCTACCACTGCGGTGAGACAACAATCTGATGGAGGGTGGGTGGAGAGCCGGGGTAGATATAATGCAGGATGATGAGCAGATGAGAGGCAGGGGTGTAGATCGGGCTGAGTGATTAGTGGATTGCTTCAAGGTGTTCACACTGAGCCCGAGCCAGGAGGGAAACCACAGCCACAGCAGGGCACACAGACAAACATGACAGAGACAGACAGACAGACAGGGGAGCTCTGGAAACATGAACACTAGGAGGCTGAGGGGGAACTGGCCGTGCGAGTAACAACGCATGCTAAGTGCTTTGAAAGGCTTATTGTGACCCAAACCATGATCTTAACCCTAAACCTAAAGTAGTAGTGTTTTTTTGTGTTAACCTGACCAAAGTGTGAGAGCATGAGACAGAAACTCGGTCTCCTTGGTGGTGGTCCAGTGCTTGACCCATTCATCCATCACGACCTGCTCCCTCTTTAGGCTTAGCTGGTGATTGATCAGTTGTAATATCCGTCCTCTCCAATTTTTTGAGTGATTTATTGCCATGTGTACAAAAAGAATGAGGGAGTTTTACAGCTTAGACTCCATCGCAATGAAGTGATATTTGTGATGAAGCTGTGCTTAGAATAGCAACCCCACCGATGGAGTCTAGACACCGATGGTGGCGATGGAGGTAGAAAGACCTCTTCTTGACTAACCATGACAAATGCTTCTCAGGTTAAGTAGTTCTCACTGTGACAAATAAACTGATCTTCAAGTGTAAACACAGTGGAGCGACCCCTTTCAATATCACACCAATGCTAGCACCGCTGCTCATCTTATGTACGGATGATTCAAGCAGCCAATAAGCCTCCATTGCCAATGCAGAAAAATAACTGGCCTTCACTTTCACTGTGACTGGAACCTTGGACATCCAATGTAATTCCTCCTATTGAGTTAGTCTATTGCCTTTCTGTGTGACAGACTGGAGTGGACAGATGTGTTGGGGTTCGGCTGTTTCCTCTTCACAGTGGCAAAGGCCTCCTGTGTTTGTGTGTGTGTGTGTGTGTGTGTGTGTGTGTGTGTACACAGAGTAAGCAGTTGGAGATCCGCAGCCGTGCCTCTTGCGGGAACAAGGTCTTTTCATCGAGGAGTGAACGCTGCCTGTTTCTGACCTCCTTCTCAGTGGCTGTCTGTAAATGGTTCCAGTGGTTTGACTGTGTCTTCGTGTCCTCAGAGAGTCATGGGCTCCATCAGAGGCTCTTGTGTGAATACTGCGTGTCCCCTTCATCACCTAAGATTCACTGGGCTTCAAGCTTTCCTTCGACCTCCCCTACCTCTTCACATGTACTTCACCTTCCACTCTATCTACTGTACCACTCATTCAACCTCTATCTTGCTTCCTCTGATGAGAGTTTCTATCCTCTTATAGAGTTCACCTCCTCTCACTCCCTGACTTCCCCTTGTACTTTTGCTTTTAGTGGTCTTTGTAAACCCTCCTGCTCCTATTCTCATCTTCACTTTTCTTTTTCTGCTTTGCAATTTCCGCCCCCGCTCCCTATCTGCGCATCTATTTCCCCGTTGCCGCTATATCTGTCTATCTCCATCCATCTTCCTCTTTTTTCTCCATCTTCCCTCTAATTGGGAGGCAGATGTTGACTCTGGCTTACTAATGTTTAGGCAGCGGATAGACCTCACCGGTGATCTCGGATCACGTGCGCAAAATGGCCCACAATATGAGCGCCTGCCACCAGTTAAATTTTCCGCTCTAGCGATTTTGGCGGAAAAGCAATTAGGATTTGGAATTAGTGTTCAAATTAAAGAGGAATTAAACAGGCTCAGAGATTAACCCTTTCAGGCATGGCCACCCCTCCTCGGATGTGAAAGCACACCATCATCATATCACTGAATCCTCCTCATTGAAGTGAAAAGTAGCAGCGCTGACATGTGATTCAACACCCCGGCCTTTCCCTCCCTACGGGACCAGAATGGCTGATTATATATTGATGCCATCCTCAGTGGAATTGCAGTAATTGTTTTTCTTCCTCCTGTCTTTTCTTTTCTTTTCTTTTTCCACATTGGACAAAGTGACTAATTCTGCTTTGAAACGTAATGACGTCTGAAATGGAATTTGAGGCCACAATTGTCCTGTCCATACAGGCTAACGCAGGAACGATGGTGCCATCTAGACCCAATTATGGGGATAGAGACACCTGTATGTGCTCAGACCTATAAGAGACCGCAGGGTCAAGGATCTCTCCTGCCTTGTCTGAGACATTAGCGGAGACATATTGTGCTCCTTTTCAGGTTCATCGTTTTAGTTTTGGTTACTGCTAGAATAGGTTTATTTGCTTTAAGGCAGGAACACACCGGCCCCACTGTTGGACGTCTGAAGCGTTTGGACGAGGTCGGGAACAAATATGTTCAGTGTGTACAGCTGCGTTGGAAGCGTTCAGATCTGCGCAGACAGCGTCTGATCCGTTTCAGCATGTGAAGTCTGAGGAGGTGGGCTGTCGGACGTCTGAGCCATTAGATTTTCTGATTGGTTGTGTGCCCGCTGTATGACCATTCTGATTGGCGGTGTGCTAGCGAATCAGCGCGGTGTGGGGGAGGGACGGAATACTGTGTACACTTTGTTTTTCTCTGCACTCTGTTCCGTCATTCACTGTTTTCATGTTTTGGAGTACTGGCACTAAGACCAGCTGTTATGTCAGTTCAGGACGAATTAACCTGTGTTTGTTTGGTAAATGTCTCGCTGCAAGTAGTTAAGTTTCGTTTTGATCGAAAGTAAAGAGAGGTCAAGAGGCAGGTCCAGCTCGGCTCAAGTTGCGCAGTAAAACTGGTGACGGAAAAGCAAATTGGCGCGGCTCGGTTTGACTTGGTGTAGCCAAAAGTGCAGGTGGAAAAAAGGCAATGGACTAGCGATATCCATGTAGGCGGGACCACTACCAGGTGCTTCAGGAGCAGTGTTTTCTGTGGGAGAGAGGAGCTCCTGTTGCTGCAGACTTTGAACTTTTTAGGGTCTTTCACAAATGATTAAACACTGATGGAAAGAGAAAAAAACAAAAAGCATAATAGGTCGCCTTTAACCTTTTATGATCTGGAAGGTGGTGAAGCAAAACTTTCTCTTTTGATTGCTTTTGATGTGATAATTTAACATTGCTGATTCTTTACCTGCCCAGCATGGTACCTACCACCCACCATCGCACCTACTGTGTTAACCAGAACAATAGCTGTTGAGACACTTTTTGGTGCCTTCTCATCCAAGCATGTTAGTGCTTCAGCCATCTCTTCTCTGTGCTGTCCCCCTCCTGCCAGCTGACGGTCTTTTTCTCTCTTCAGCAGCAGCCTGTAAATGGCAGGCTGATGGAAAGTGACATTTTCAGAGAACCCTGCGAGAGAAGAGAGGTGATCCCTCCTCTTTCCAGCACAAAGTGCTCCTAATTGCCTGGTCGCATTTGCGAGCATCAGCTGACAAACTCGTGCAAATCAATAATTCTGCTCGGGGAAGATGCAGGAACACGAAGACTCTCACCCCCAGACGTGCTGCGAGGACACACACACACGTATACAGATGCACACACGTACCTGTAAGCAGATGCAGACGTGCATACACTCTTTACCCACACACTCAGACACATGCACACACTCCCGCCACCTCACCACCTCTGTGCTGTCTGCCTTAAATGGCAGTGTTTATCCGTGATTCTAAGACAAATAGGGAGAGAGCATCGGAGCATTAAGGGCAGCCACGGAGGCGCTGAAGGCTGAAATAATGGATGGTGGAAATGGCAGAAGACCCAGCGCTCCTCATTACTAAATGGACTCTGCAGAGGTGGAATCTTTGCCCCACTAGCTTTCTATATACAAAGGACAAAACGGCACAGCTTAGAATAGGATCTTATTTAACAGATTTTTTTGTGTTTTTTGTTTTTGTTGTTTTGTTCTCTGTCATAGCTCTCACTTTAAAAGTTGTTTGCAAAAGAGCAGAGAGTTTCACAGCAATTTGCAAAGTCTGATTGACTTGTTACCTCTTTCATACATGTGCTTGTCATCTTCCGAGCCCTCTTTCTCCTCTTTGATATTTTCTACAAATTCATTACCCGTAATGGGCTCCCAAGAAACATTCATTATTCTGTGTTTTCAAACCGAAAAAAACGTGTGCGAAGGACCTTGAAAGGCACATCTTTGTCACATCGGTGTTTTAATGAATGTCGCCTGCTTGTTTTTCTGTCTTGCTTTTTTTAACCAACTAGGCCTCCTCTGCTGCTGTCTGCACTGATGCACGTGATCTACTTGTAAGGAGTATCCCGCCTCACAAATCAACTTTCTCTCTGCAGGCTCCTCCGTGATGCAGGTCACAGCCACCGACTCGGACGACTCCACCACAGCCAATGGCATGGTGCGCTACCGGATCCTCTCGCAGACGCCCCACAGCCCCATCCCCAACATGTTCACCATCAACAGCGAGACTGGAGACATAGTGACAGTGGCAGCCGGCCTGGACAGAGAGGTCAGTGTCAGCAGCGTGCAGTGTGTCCCTGCTTCTCTTGCCATTTGTTGTGATCACCCAGCCATAAGATAAAGCTGAGCTGAAATTCAGTGACTTGATGACAATGACTTTATGTTACTATAACAACACAACATAGCTTAACTTTTGTCAATCCCAAACTGCAACTGCACATCATTATTTTCTTGGTCCCTAGCATTTTGGTTGATGCATCCGGGGCTTAAAGAAAGGCCAGAGCTAGCCAAAGTAGAGCTTGTAACTATCTTTTGCTGAAAGAGGACTTTTGGTCTTGTTGGACAGGTAACAATATAGAGGCAGACAAGAAATGATGGGCGGGAGAAAGGGGTATCCTAGGCAGCGAAGATGCTGTGAGAGGACGTTTTACCTTTGGGCATAGCAAGGCTACAGTAGCTGTGTCCCCTCGTCTTTATGCTGAGATAACTCACGCCCATGGAGGAGGGTGTGCGGATCCTTGTTCGGATAGAGGGGTAGGGTGAGGTTTAACTGAGGGATATGAGAACTCTCTGCCATTTCAGTGTATTATTTCCTTTTCTTTAGAGTAGTCGAAAACAACGGCTATTAGCTTGCTGATGTCTCAGCAGCTAACTAGCTAGCTAGCTCCCATTACATCGTTATTGCTGATTCTTGCATAACAGTCACAAATGTTTAGGTATTTCAATGTTCCATTCGCCCCGTTTGATGGCATATGGCACCTGAAATATTTCTTAAGTCCAGAAGTGAAGTTGCTGCATGCCTCTAAAGCATTGTTAGTGGCCAGGTAGTGATGCAGTGCTCTTCTTTATTTGATTACTTGATTGAAAGAGTGAAGTTTGTGAAGTGAAGTTGTCCATCAGATAAACGGTAAATGGCATTTTGATAAGACCAGGATTACTACAGTAACGCAAGAGAAAAAAGGGGTTGAGTTCAGATTTAAAGTGGGATTAAGCCTAACTCTCAGCAGGGGACAGAATAAGCATATTTCCTAAAATGCCAAACTATTGCTTTAACCACGCAGCCACTACTCTGCTCCCCCTGCCTCGCCCACTCACAGAGGAACTTGAAAACAAAGCAGCCTTTCTAGTCAGTCATTCATTTTTTCACACAGCCCGTCTTATGAAGCAAAACCCCCACATCATGCACACACACATGAAACACAGCTGTAGTGCTTCACAGCAGGTAGTGTCTCCATGCGCAGCAGTTTAGCTGCAATACCAGCTTGTTACTGTAATACTTGCTTTCCAAGTCTGCGTTTAATGTTGTTTTTTGTCTTCATCGGGCCTGTCTGTCATTTAAACCAAAAATATCATATTGAGTTAATTACAGATCCCAAATTACAGTAAGTCTTTATCAAGATAATGAACTGAAAGTCGTGCTGCTTGCAGCCCAAATCTAAAAGAATTGCATAAATCTCTTTTTTTAATGTCCTTTCACCATCAGCTTGTTACAACAAAGTACTCGCCTTCTCTGTATATATTTTCCAGAATAAAACAACAGCACAAAAATCATACCCTGCAACTTCCAGGGCTCGCTGCGCCCTCAATCACAATTTCATCCCTAGATGTACTGTAACAAAGCTCTAGAAAAAATTGTATTAATTAAATGCAAAATCAGTGCATTCATTCCAGTCATTTACTTGTTTTCTCGGTGTGTAAGAATATAAACAAATTGCTAATGTCTAATGTATATGTGCGCCCAGCAGTACAGATATAATGGCCAATCCAGCACCTCTCCGCAGATGAGGTCGCGGGAGCTTTTGCCACATTGACGTCTTTTGTCTCATCTGCTGCGCGTGCATGCGTCCGTTGCTTGCTGTGGTTGTTTGCCAACCCACACACCGGCACCACAACACACATTATCCCTGCTCCATCTTCCATCTTATTCTACTAATGAGCGAGGTCACGCAGGGTTGACTGTTGTTTATCCTAAGCGGCGTCAGGTGACTGCGGGCAATGGTGTTTCATGGCAGATTGTTCATACTGCAGCCTTTGTGTCTCTCTCACACACACACACACACACACACACACACACACACACACACACACACACACACACACACACGCACACACACACACTTTCCTTTATCTCTCTGTGGTGCAAGATTAAAAAAAAACTGGCAAAACCAGGAAATGTTCAAATTCATATGCCGGCATTATGAGAATAATCGCATCCTCGTAACTTAGTTGGCTGATTTTACAACCAGCATTAAAGCATGTTTGAGTGTGTCTCATAATGTTTATATTCTGAGAAGGCCCGCTGGTCCCTCTCAGCACTAAACCCGGCCAGGCAACACTTGGGAAATTAAAACCAGATTTTAATGGTAAAGCGAGCATATTTAGAGAATAATTACGGTTAAAATCTCAAGAACAATCCCAGGTTTCGATAGCAGAAGAATATAATAAATCAATGCTCGTCCCTCATCCAAATTGTGTGCGGCGCTGGCAGGGCATGATAGCGTGTTACATTTGCGGGACAATATAAATGAGTCTAGTGAATGCGAGCCAGCTCTGTGTCCCTGTTTCCAGCTTGGCCCAGGCGGCTGCAGTAGCAGCTCATGTGAGTGAGGGAAAGCTCATTAATCTGGACACATCAAGCCAGGCTCAGTCCCACCTGCCTCTGATCCTCCTACTAAAACTGGGACACACCTGGGAGTTCACCCACCTGCTGTCAAGGTCATCAACACAAACACACAAACAGCCTCAGACACATGGGCACGTGTTCGTGTGCACACTCCCATGCGCTTGTGTTTGTTGTTCGGAAGCTCACATAGACTGAGGAGTAGCAGCAGATATGATGAAGAAGATCCAAAGTGTCAAACCGGATCCATGCAACTGGAGCAGGGTATACAAACGCTGCTGCGCAAAAACATGAATATGCATACCCACTGTATCGACACTGAATACCCTATGAACACCTTTGTGATGCATACTTTATATTCTCCGTTTCCTCTCCCGTCTCTTTCTCCCACACTTTAGCTAATCCTCATCCACTATGCCGGTGTCTAATTACAATATTCATGTGCTAATTAAGGGGTGAAGCAGGTTCTCTCGTGTTGAGGAGACCAGGGGCTACATGGAGGTTAGCCGCGTATCATTTACCTCTGACACCGCTGAATACCAATTATTCTGCCTCGCTCCCTTCCCGCAGCCCCCTATCCTACCGTGACCTCACACGTTTCCACATGCTCCCACCCACAGGCTGACAAACTGGGCTTGTCTGTATACATTTGTATTTGACATCATGCATCCTCCATTTTGAGTATAACATGGCTATTTGTATGATGGTGTGGGTTTATGTTTTGTCTTGATGATTGACCACAGGATTGATTAAAGAATTAAAGTTCCTTCCTTTCTTGTTTATTAATAAGAAGGATGCTGTATGCTTTATAAATACTGTGGAAGCGTCAACATTAAGAAGAAATTCAGCCTGTAGTCTGTTACTGTGCCTTTAAAAGAACCGCCAGGATTTTTGTAACATTGGGATGTCATGACTATACAGTAACCACGCTCCGCTGCACCCCCAACATGGCCATGGTTCCACCAACAACAGCAAAGCTGAACGGAAACACGATTATCAGTACCTGCTCAGGCCTGCAAGAGCTGACCAATCACAGCTGACTGGACTTTTGGGAAGTCCCACTCCTGTGTACTTTGGTATTTAAACTTTTCCTGACAATGTTGATGAGCCACACTGTTTGCTAACTATGTTTTTACAAATAAGTACATTTTGTGCTCAAAGTTACAAAATGTAAGAGCTGCGTGGCCTCTTTAAAAAATACGGTGCGTAGTGTGTGGGTGGTTGAGCAACAGAAAGAGAGAGAACGACGGTGCTCGGGGCAGACAGGTGTTGTTGGTTGGAGCAGAAGGAATGATGCATTAATGAGAAGACCTTGTGTTTGAGTGACAGCTAATAGCCCTGCTAATATTCATGCTGTTGTTTAACTATGCTAATGCCGATAATTAATCTATGCTAGTGATGTTGATATAGCTGCAACGGCGGTCTGCTTGCGATTGGTATTAATTACGGACGATTATTAGCCACACCTCCATCCTCTGTTTGAGAAACAATGTTGACCTGAATAGAGGTGCTGCAGCAGTGGACAGTGTGAGAAGAATAAGTTTTTTGAACGAACATGTTCTGTTGGATACATAAAATAGAAGTACGGGATCTTAATTTGGGAGCTTTAAGGTTGTAGTAGGTGAAGGTTTAGATTCAGGTTTACATGATTTTGTGTGTTCCATGAATGCTGAACTAGAAATAGACTCATCTGTCAGTCTACTGTGGAAGGAGTACATCACTAATGAAGCACAACTCTGGTGTAGCAGGTAGCAAGCAGAGTGGGAGATGTCATGCTGCCACAGCTGGCATGGATGTTCTCCCTTTGTGCCCTCTCTCTATGGCTGCGGTTCCATTGGCAGGCAGCGCTGTTGTCTTTCATTACCCCAGGCTGTCTCAATCTCCCATGAGCCCTGGATTGGAACAGTTTGGTGAAGCATGGTGCGGCGTGGCCCCACGCCAGGCTGCCAGCTCCGCATTCGACTGTCTCGCCACCGATTAGGACATCTCCTGGACCGCCTCGAGGACATGAGTGCCCACAGCCTATTGCTCCACAAGGATCTGCAAAGCCCGGGGATACAGTCTGAGAGCAGGCAGCCTGAACAGGTCTGGAGCTTTATTGTCTCAGAGAAACGCTGAGTTGTGTTAACGTCAGCGTCTACCACCAAAGCTCCAGGAGTCAGACAACAAAGCCTTCTGAGAATTGTGAGCGGGCTGCTGAAAGAAGAAAGCTGATGCATGTAGGTGGATGTTGACTGCTTGTAGCCAACATTCAATCAAGGCAATACCCACTCAATATCTACCTTATTATGTGAACCTTGCAAACACTGAATTGGACCTTGTGTTGTATTCAGAAAAGCCTGAATGTTTGCTCTTATGCCCATCTCGTTTCAAATCGTGTTTTTCTGCCCTCTCTTGTAGATAATGTATTTCTATTTTGGTTCAGGTCACGTATTCACTTTCAACAGCTTGCAGATGTATGTTTTCTAACAAAGCAAGATTTTGAAGATAAATGCCAACAGTACTCTGCTTTCTCCGTGGATAATCCCTCAGTGACTTCTTGACCCAAGCCTATTCTTTAAACACCTATAATGTCTACAAACATTAAACCCCATGAGGTCACTGTGGGAGGACGTTTCAGAGGAGGAAGTCCAGAATACCTGTATTCTGAAGACATGCGGTGTACCTTTTAACCCAGTGTCATCTGAAAACTATAACGTTTGTACAGCTTTATTCAGGCTCTCGAGTACTCCCTCTCTTTCTGTATCGATCCAGTTTTGTCAATTTGTTAGCAAGACGATTGATAGTGATGTATTTCAAATATCCTTAAATATAAAAAAAAATATAAGTTCTTACATTGGAAACATTGTTGTGTTGCAAGGTGTGACTCGCTTTTTTAGCCATCTTGGTGCCATGACTCCAGGGGTGGTAACATTGAGCCGGAGACAGCGCGTTTGAAATCTTTTGCTCTTATAGTGAATATCTGAACATCTACTGCATGGACTGCCATTACATTTGCTACATTAATTCATGCTCCCCTGAGGATAATTTATTCTAACTTGAATAATCCTCTAACTTGGCATCCAGCACAACTGAATTTTAATGTACTGTATTTCATGACCAGCTACCTGTAAAACAAATGAAATTCGATCAGCCCCCACTGTGCTTTCTGTTTAGTTTTAGCATGCTAACATGTGAAATTAAGATGGTGAACATGGTAAACATTATACCCCAAGGGAGCAATTAAAAAAAAAATAGTATCAACAGAGTGTGAAGACACAACAGTGTTTAGGAGATCTCCACTGACGTTAGCATGCTAACCAGCTAGCCCAGGGCCATCCTGTCTTGTGATGCCGTTCTGCACCAGCGAGAGGCAGTAGTCCGATAGCCCCCATAGCTTCAGCAGGCAGATATATGCCAGCTGTAAGAATAATACTCTGAATCTTAGTTTCCTTACTAAATAGAAAAACACAACCAGGCAACTTCTGAATTCAGCTACAGCCAAGCGTAGGCTAGCAAAGAGCAGCTACTGTCAGTCTCTCTGATGATCTGCCCTAAGTTTTAGGATCTACCTTTGAATATTGGCCATATATTCTACAAGTGTTCAGCGTAGCATCGCCATTGTTAGCATATACGCAACCGGGATTTTGTATTTAGGTTTTATCGCACTCAGAAACTGTGTGGGGTCACTGTACAAGCTTGCATAGTGTGCTCCAGCCTGACATTTCTTTTATCTAATGGGGCTCTATGTAAAAATTTATAGCAATTTACACATATTGATTACTTTTTTATTGGCCATATGTGAGTGGATTGTGACGTGACATGAAAAATGAGTCCTTCTCTGTCTCTCTCGGTTGCCTGTAAATGCCTATAGACAGTTGTTTAAGGCTGCTTTAATGCTGATTTTTCATGACAGGATGGGACTTTATGAACATTCCCTGGTGTCTCATCACAGCTCCACCTAAGAGTGAGAAACAGAAGCGAACGGCCAGTTCACAGCACAACACAGAAATTCCACAGGGCCCCTTTAATGCTTCATCCAGTTTCATTGTTCTTGTTTTCTTGTTTGAAGCCTGGAACAACAGGTATTTTGGTCTGCTGTGGCTAGACTCTGATGACCACATCCCCTCTTTTGGCTCATTGATAAGCGATGAGAAACTCGACATGATCTGCTTCTGTAGAACATTTACATTTTAGGGCATTTAGCAGACCCCTTTGTCCAAAGCCACTTCCAGTGATTCATACATACGTTCATACATTGATGGCGGTGGCTGCCATGCAAGGTGCCGACCACCATCAGGAGCAGTTTGGGGTTCAGTATCTTGCCCAAGGACACTTCGACATGCAGACCAGGGGCATCAAACCAGCGGTCTTATACCGATAACAAGACGCTGGCTCTATCCCTGAGCCACAGCCGCCAGAACAAGGAGCTTTATCCTTTATCTGCGATGACAGGTTGTGACAAGCTGGAGCCAGTAAGTCTGACAACAGCATGTTCATCATGCTCATATTTGCGTAATCATGTCCTGTCTGTTGTATTGTAGTGCTCACTTGGACTCTAAACCGAACTTGTCTCCCAGCCGCGTTGCATGCTTTACTCCAGCAGCTTTATTCATATGTGACTCACGGCCTCTATTTATCTGGTGTATGACTCTGAGCCGTTTGCGTACATGTGGAGGCGTATCTAATCAAGTTTGTATCTCAGATTTTCCTACATTTCTGACTGACTGTCTCTGTGACGGGATTCAGAGAAAAGCTTTCACAGAAACAGTGTGCGCCGCTCGCAAGAGCTCATCACAAAGCTTGTTTTCTCATCAAACCAGTGCTGAGCGGTTTGTGTCCTCAGACGAACCTGGGAGAGGAGAGAGGATGGAGACAAAACAGACTCCACCGCTTATTCTGGGTATACCTGGATACTGTGTGAAAACAGAAAATAGGCACTTGTAACTACAGATACCTCCGTTTTCCATTGGCAGCATGGATGTGTAACTGAACCGAAGTAAACTGGGCTGATTCGAAGTGAACGAAAAACCTAATGAAGTGGAATCGAATAGCATCAAATCAAATCGAGTAAATTTAATTAAGGGGAGCTCGGCTGAACTGCACTGAAACTGTCACGGGATCACTGACGGCGAGGGTCGCTAAGGTAGAGAGAGCGCAGTCGAAGGAAGGAGGGAGGCCGGTCTCTCCGGTCTTAGCGAGCCATTTGAGACAGATTGCAAGTGACAAACTAATGACTGTGGCCAGCAGGAGGCTGCCAGGCCAGAACTCAATCCACAAGCTACACAAGTAAGAGCAGGTCTCTCACTCGTCGGGCCACTTTCATCCTCTTTGAGTGGTCCTGAAAATGCACACTCAGCTCGCGTATAATTAATTCACCACTCAAAGTGTTTCGCCACTCCTCCATTTTCGTGTTTCTACATCGCCTTACACGTTCAGACCATTACTCCCCCTGCTTTGTTCTTGCTAACAAAGTCTCGCTGGAGTCCATTTGCTTACAAACCATGAGCCACCAGTTTTTTGGGGTTTTTTCCACCTGTGCTCCTCTGGCTGCTAACATTAACATCCTGTATCCATTTTTATTTTTTTTTCCTATTTCTTTCTTCAGTCCGCAGGATGGTAAACCAGGGGTGGAGCAGCAGTTTTAAATGTGGGGGGGTTCTAGGGGTAGCACATGAGCACCGCAACCACCTTTGGCCCCTGTTTCAGTCTCCAAAACTAGTGAAATGCATTTCTAGATTTTCTTCACTAGGATATGCAAATAATATTGCATTCAAAATGTACATTATAGCACAACGCTCTTTAACCCAAGATATCATATATTCACAAGAAATCACATACCATGGTATTAAGCAATTAATTTATATGTTTTATTAAAGAACAAGTGTGAGTGAGTGAAATTGGCAACACAAAGAACTCAATGTTAATATTCCTGAACATGAAGTGTTGAAATATTTCATGTAAACTTAGAACAAACCTCTACAGCCTTGATTTTGATTCTGTTCTTTTATCTGCTTTTTATTAATTATTTTACATATATTTTGTTGTTCTAATCTGTTTTAACTAATCTTTCATCCTAGCCTTTATTGTACTCTATATTAT
>OMLP01014995.1:44257-56959 GCA_900302685.1 Spondyliosoma cantharus | reverse complement strand
CAAAGATCCCGGCTCCTGTCAAAAGTTCATATTAGGTCTTGTTGTGGTGGGAGAGTGTGGGAGTGAGAGAGAGAGAGAGTGTGTGTGTGTGTGTGTGTGTGTGTGTGTGTGTGTGTGTGTGTGTGTGTGTGTGTGTGTGTGTGTGTGTGTGGAAGAGAGAGAGAGACAGAGGGGACATGTCGGGCAAGAAAGGAGGTGAGATTGGGACAAGAGAGAAAAAGAGAGACATCCAGAAAAAGAGCCGGAGAGCAGACGATACAAACTGAAAACTATTTTAAAGTAGGGTGAGAGAACTTCTCATGACAGGCCAAAGGCGAAAAAAGGGCAGTAACAATTCAAGAGCAGCTGAGAGGAACAGTTACCAGCTCTCCCCTCTCCTCCTCCCATCTCTCCACCCCATAGTTTCAGTGGCCAAGCCCACACCACATTATGGGTCCCTAGGTTTGTTATAATGGCTGGGTGTGTTCTGATCCCTAAAGTCATCGGCAGTTAAAGCCCGCTCCTAATTAGTGGTGGGAGCCAGAATGAGAAGGGGAACAAGAAGATTGGTTGAGGAACAATTAAACATCAGTGAGGGAAAACAATATTTTCAAACAGTATTTCACAGCATGGTTTGTGATGGTGCCACACAAGGCACATAACACGCAGTCATGACGCTACGGATTTCAGCTAATGACTCTCCTCTCCCACTCGTGTTCTGGACCATTCTCTGCTGCTGGAGCTGCGGCTAAAACTTATTTAATTGTAAGTAGGTGAATCCTACTAGCAAGCTAAAATAACATGTTTGTTTCATTGTTGATGTTCTGGATACGAGGACGGCTAATACAGGTCCTATATTGTGGAAAGTGACCTTTCCATGTTTTATGATTAGAAAGCAGGTCTACATGTAAAAGTTCAATAGTAGAACTTCTTGTGTACCAGCGTGGGGGGACTGTCTTTGGCTTTCTACCGTAGTCACCTGGCCTAGGGCCTGTTGGGCATTTTGCGGGGGCTCTTGGGGACTGGCAATCTCCTTGGGGCGCCATTTCTGGCTGTGCTGAGGCAACAAGGGTTGTCGGGTCTTGCACGGTCTTGCGGGGCTGGCTCAGGTGTGTGTTGTCATTAAAGCAGGAGGGGGACACGCCCAGTCCTGGGATATTCTGAGTTGTTTGTGCCTTTAATCGAGCCGTCGGGCCTTATGTAGCATTGTGATGTCACCACTGAACAGTCACTGCCCTTGACCACGACCATGGGTATAGAAACACTGACACTGAGTTGGTGCAGCCAAAGACCGCCAGGGACCGGTCAAGTCTGTGAGAGCTGACCAATCAGAGCATATTGTTTTTTTCACTGGGGGGGCAGGAGTTAAATCAGAGCATTCAAACAGAGGGTGAATAGAGGTGCTGTAGTAATGGACAGTATGAGAAAAATAATGTGTTTTATGAACATTAAAGCATTTCAACCTCTTTTAGTAGACATGCATATGTATACGTATATGTATGTATGTATGAACCTGAGAATGAGCATAATATGTTTTCTTTAATGGTGGGCATCAACTGAATCTTAGAGTCGTAACAACGGTGAAGCCAGTTCTCTGTGAGGATGTCTTTGGAAAGGTCAATAGACACAAATGTTAATAATTTCTAATTTTAGTCCGGATGTTTTTGATGAAGTTGTTTTGCTTTGCTCACTCTTAGAAACAGAATGCAGAACAGAATGTGGTGTGTGTGAGACCACTTTAAACAAAATGCCCCCATTCAAAGTGCATTGTTTAACGACTAAATGAAGATATTCATCTGAATCGCAGTAACACATGGGGAATGAGAGTTTACAGATGTATGTTGCGAGAAGGTCTTAAAATACAGTGTGTTGAAAGCATGATACATAATAGAATATTTTAATGGCGATGTGCAGTGCATTATGTGCATTCCTGTTGTTCGGTTCATGTTCTGCCCGAGAAGATCACAGTGTTCTTACAGTAAATGACACGCACACACAGCGAACCGTATGCACACTCACCTGTCACGGCTGCTGATGTTGCCATAAGAATGTTGAGGTGTCAGTTTAATTGTATGCCTATAGTGCGGAATGTGTGTGACTGAGACATCTGTCAGTGATGGGAATTTGGCCAAAAGAAAGTTTAGAAAGGATTAAAGATGCAGCCTCAGGGGTGGTCTCTGCTGGGAATGACACTTTTTTAATGAGTAATCCTAATAAAGACACCGATATGAATAAAACTGAAAAAGGAAAACACAGAGAACTTTTGTAAATGTGTCCAGTTATAAAATGTTGTTCCAGTAAAAGAGACATAAGCAGTACGTTCTTTTTGTTGCACTTTACAGTTTGGCCTTCTATACCTCACTGGCTTTCTGAAGTCTATCTGTGTTGTATCTGTAAAACGCCACTTTCCACGAATGCTGAGGCTGAAGCTTTGCCTTCTTTAAAGGCGCAATATGTAAGAATTTTGGTTAAAACATAAAAAACAATGACCAAAATGATCCAGCAGTTTTGACATAATCTGAGGTTAGCATGCTAACCAGCAAGCACCTATACTTATAAACCCCCGGTGCACCAAGCTCACCTTCCGGAACACTAGCTGCATGGCTAATGGAGCTAATGAGCTAACGGCAGCGAAAGTTAGCAGCAATTAATTAGTCTAGTGACATGCTGCCCCCTAGATGTTTTAAGAACCAATCCCACAGGTGGCAAATACTTACATTTTGCAACTTTAACATACAAACCCAGACTTACATGTTCCTTTGCCTCCTAATTCTTCATTCTCAAACACATCGGATTAAACAATTGTGGGCTACATGAACTATGACAAAAGAGGCTTTAAAGCTCACTCAACTCAATGAAAGGCCACAGATGTCAGCTGCGAAATATGTTGGACTTGAATGCCGTTTCAAGTCTCAAATGTAATCATTTTTTTGGGCAAGCGGACAATGTGTTCTCGACAGTACGGCCCTGTGCTTGGCTATAAAACACGAATATCTCAGCACATGTGTGAAAGAGATCATTGCCAGAAGCGGGAAAGCTGCACATACTATAAATCTCGCACGACATTTTTCATGACATTTGAGCTTCTGAGACTATAAGTTCAAAGACTCTAAGATGTGGCACAGTGATTCAGCAATCTATCATCAGTGTGAGAGTGAGATAATGTTTGTCTTTGCATTAATTGATGTAAGCTGAAAGGCGAGCATTTAGTTTTTAAATGACTGCGAGGCAATGGAGACATTTTTTTAAATCCATCCCCCTTGTCTGCTCGTCAAACAGTATCCTCTCTGTGGAGCATTTTCTTTTTTCTTTTTTCTCCTCTGTTTACAGTTTTTCTCAGTGTTATGTTAGGAGTCAAATATGCTGACTCGCAGCGTGACCGTGATGTCAACACACCGGAATGCACCTCCATCTCTGGAGGGGTAGAAGGGCGAGTTTGTGTTTGATTGACAGGTGGTGAGTCAGGCCACTGAGTGAGGAATGTGCAGCGAAAAAGCCGGAAAGGAAAAAGAGAGAGAGAGAGAGAGAGGGGGAGATTATGAATGATTGACTGTACCTGCTGAGCAATTAGAGTGAGATTAATTGGTTGAGCTGTCACTTCATTGGACTGTTATTAGCTGAGGTGCTCCTCTCTGGAAACCATTTAAATGTGAGCTAATTGACGTAATTGTTCTGAAGATGACAGAACTCCTGTGGTATTACAGAACACACTTCGCTTTCTCCCCTCTGTGGATTAACAATGAACTAAATGGTAATTGACAAAACGTTGCATTTCAGAAGAGAGGTGACAGCAGCAGCGAGAGGGAGAGATGAAGGGCGGCAGAAAGGGAGGGAAAGCGAGAGGAAGAAACAATATTGTCAGTGTGCTTGTGTGTGTGTGTGTGTGTGTGTGTGTGTGTGTGTGCAGGTTCGAACAGCATGGAGTTGAGGTCATGGAAACTTAACCGCCTGTGTGTTTTGGCCTGTGGATTAGCCAGGACATGCCTCCACACTGGCTGGAATGTGTCTTGATCACACACACACACACACCAAACGCAAAAGCTAAGGTTTGGAAATTAGAGCAGAGTCTGAAATGACCTTGCAAGGCTGTACAACAAGTAAAAAGTGTATAGGATTTATAAATGATCCATCCCCACTAACACATATCACATCTTGTAGCTCGAGCTCATTGTGAATTCATGATCGTACTAACTCACACACTTTAAATGTTGATACTGCTTTTAATATTCAAATGCTGTAAATATTTGATTATTTGTGTATAATTAATGCAATGCTTGCTGCATAATTGCAACAAAAAAAAACACACACTTGAGCATATATTTTTAAACCTCCGTATCTGTGTATTTCCAACTCGTCTGACAGAAACGTGTACTGTACACTGCACGACGTGCACATCGCTGAGGAAGATCAGAGGGAGTCAGACCCCAGAATAAACTGTCGCGGAGATTAAATGACATCACTAGCATTCAGGATATTTTTCCAGAGTTTATCATTCGTTAAAAAGACATCAAATTATGTGACAAGTATGTAGCAAGTGCCACATTTTTTCCACAGATAGGATGTGAACCAATCAAGACTAGTGTCTTTTCTCGCAGCATCTCCGAGTTGATCAGGCTGATAAACAAGCAGTGGAGCAAGTAGATGTATTCACTTACATCTACTGCTGAAAGGAGACTTTTTTGTGTAGTGTCAAGTCAACTCCTTTCCTCTGGCTGCAGCTGCTGCATTCATCTCCTCGCACTACACCATGAAAAAGTATTTATACGACTTATTATTTATTCATCTATTTATAATTCTTTATAACAGCATAAAGAGACAACAACTATAATTCTGTTATACAACGCCGCATTGTAGCATGATAGCTGACTGAACCTTGTACCTGCAGATTCCGTTTCCAGATTCTGCTTTAAATTGTGAGGATATAAAGAAGAAGCACTTCAAACATTTCAATCATTTTTAATTTTTTTTTATCAAAGAGATGTGACAAAAGTGCTCAAATAAGTGCTGAGGGCTTACTAAACTCTTCAGACAGTTTTTATATAACCAAAAGTCCTCTAGATTACCACTCTTGTATTTCTGTTCAGCCTTGCATTTAGTCCTCAAGCTTACACATTTGCAAGACATGGAACTAACTAACCAAGAAAGTAAAAAGGCTTCAGTGTTGAATATTATTTTAAGCTGAATGTGTTATAAGACACTAAATGACCCACATTAATACAGGACGACCAAATTAGCTTCTGCGTGCCCCATCTGGAAGTATTTGAAATCACTGTAGCCTGTAGAATAAGCACACCCAGATGTCTTTATTAAAGAGGTGTAATATTTTATAATTCAGACTGTACACATTAAATTAAATTACAAATTAAAACTGTGAAAACAAGCGTTTAAGAGACTCTAACCTATATGAACATGTTTCCTGTCAGTGCCTATACATCCTCTGGAAAGACAAACCCCACCCACCACCTGGAACGAATTACAGTAGGCTACAGTTGGCCATATCTTACCCTCAGTGAGCAGGAAATGGTTTATTTCTCCTGAGTAGACCCTGTCCCAGCTAGGGAAGTGGCTAACCACATGAAGCTAGTCTGTTTGCGCACAGCAATTTGCACAGGTGAGAGAGAGGATGGGCCGCAGGGAGGAACACAGCAGCGCCTTGTTTAGTCCCACCGGCCCGCCGCTGGGGAATGCAGGTCGCTCGGTAGAACACATGAATTCATTTCATTCATCAATCGCAGAAAAAGATTTGTTCAGGGCTTTAAATCACACATGTAAAACAAACATTCTTAAACGGTTATAAATAGAGATGATCAGAGTTGTGTCAAGGTGGGAGAATTACCGTAACGGCAGCAAATGGTGATAATTGGAGGTGCAACATGTAAGAATATCGGTTTAAAACATTTGAAAATGAATTAAAACTATCAACACAATACGAAGGAATAGCAGTTTTGACGTATGAATTGTGATCTATTCTTTCATATTGCAGCTTTTAACAGTGTGGAATATGTATTTTATTCCAACTAACCTGAATATTTTGAACATAACCACATGATACACAATGCAGCAGTTTAATGAAACATATTCTGTGAGTCATAGTGACCCTTCAGTAACACCTGCACGAAAACAGTAAAAGGAGCTACCACCTTTTATTCTGTAAGTGAGATAACAGAGGGAGCTCTTTGGTTAGCGCCGTCCCTTTAAAAGCAGAACTGTCATGGGTTTGATCCTAACCAGGGTCAACTGGGGAGTTTGCTCTTTTCCCCTACGTTTGTGTAGCTTTTAACCAGGTGCTCCAGTTTCCTGCAGTTCGTAGACACATCATGGGAATTGGACTCGAAAAGGAACTTCCTTAAAGTATGCACTGCTAGGCTCCAAGTATGTCTCAACTTGAATAAATCACATTCACACCTCTGTTAAGGGAGACATATTACGCTCAGTTCAGGTTCATAATTCTGTTGAGGTTACAACTAGAAGAGATTTAAATGCTTTACTGCTCAAAAAAAACATCATACTACCTCATACTATCAGTTCTGCAGCACTGTATACACCCTCTGGCTGAAATGCTCTGTTTTTAGCTCCTGTCTCTTCAAGGTCGCCGCGAATAGTCTGACTGGTCAGCTCACACACGCCTGACCGAACACCGCTAACACCAACAGAGCAGCTGCGCTAAATTAATTCTTATGTGGCAAACTAACTGCGAAGCATAAATTATGTGAATGTGTGACGCGGTGATGTCATAAAGTCATGGAATTGAAGGCAGGACTACTGACGAGGCCTTTCGGGCACTTCAAAAGCAGTGTTTTCTTTCGGAGAGGGGAGTTTCCTTTGGTGCGGACTGTGAGCTTTCTAAATTTCAAGATCTTTTACATGCACTACAATCTGTATTAAACACTGACGGAAAGGAGAAAAAAATTAAAAAGGATATAGGTCTCCTTTAAAAGTAATCTCTAACTACACAGACAAGTCTGTTAGGCCATGGTTTTTAAAGAGAGCTATTTCTGTCTGGTGTTAAACGTCTTACATTGGCGCTGGCCCACTTTCTTTTCTTGGCCTTCCTGTGGACAAGTGGTCGAGGGTGTTCATTAGGCCCCATTGTGTGGCCTGCTAGTCTTGTGATAATGTTGTGGGGCTGTCGCTAGCAGGGCGAGGACACACAAAAGTGCCAGTCTGATCTTGTCACATGGGCCTCATAGCGACACAAAGGACACACACACACACTTATAAACACACTGACGTCCCTCCCACATCTACCAATTATTCCTGTATTTATTTTGTAAGAGCAGTTCTTGCCAAAAGAAACGGTACAAAGAGTTCATTGAAATCATTATCACATATCCTACCTGACCTCCATCCCTCCATTCACTCCCTTGATTTCCATTATCTGACAGTGCTGAGGGCTGTTACCTTATTTGTCTGTCAATCTTTCATTTTTCCCCCCTTTACCTTTCTATCCCTCCTCAAGGTTACTTTATTCTGACTTTCTTTTATCTTCTGCATATAAAACCTCCCATCTATCCTTCCCACTGTTGGATTTTGCCTCTGTTATGAGGTTATTCAGACTTGTTTACAACCCTCCCCTCCCTCTCTTCTCCTCCAATCTTTCATTCATCCATCACGGCTGATGATCGTCCATCACCGATACAGCCATTCTGCCATCTTTATCATCCGTCTTTAGTAGTGGTTGTTTATGTCTGCTTGACTCTCTGCCGTGCTGTTTACTGACCGTCCTTGCCTTTTTTTTTGGAGCACTCTCCTTCAACTCTTTAGCCTGTCTTATTTATTATAACTTCTATCATCCCTCTCCATCCATCCATCTATCACTTCAGAGCAGACTTTTTGAGGCCTGCTATCTATAAAAAAAATCACCACTCTCTCATTTTCTGTCTCTCTTTCCATCCCTACATCCAGCTCCCTCACCTTTGCAGAAAGTTAGGTCGTACACTGCAGCTACATCTTTCATCATCCCTCTCTTCCTCGCCTGTCACTCTCCGCTCTCCCTCTCTCTTTTGGAGAAGTTAGTTGAGTGTGTTTGGGTTTGTTTATCTAACGTTTCTCATCTCATCCTCACCCGTTCATTTCTCACTACTCTGGCTATTCCCTCTCCTCCATCCGTGTCTCGACCTTTATGGTACAAAAAGTTGCTTTATTCCGCAGACCATATGCGGCTCCCTTCTTTCCAAGATCACCACAGGCAAACGCTGTGGTCGATGCTTATTTCTCTCCTCAGAGGAAAGGCAAAAAAAATAATCACAAATATCTGACCACAACAAACCAGGCCAGACCGTTAGCACCATCCCACATGATGAGACTGTATGAAGAATATAGTTTAACAGACTGAGAAGCAAGCATATGTGCACAAACACTCAAAGCCACAAACCCTGTCAGATGTCCATCTCACACTCCAGAATTTATTGTTTTCTTTTTTTTTCTGTTCTTGATTTATGCAGCAAAAAAATCCAACTCGCACCCGTTCTTGTTCTGACTGACCGGCTGCCCTCCGTCTCTTTTCAAAGTGTAGAATTTCATAGACCTTGAGCAAAAGAAAAAAAAAAAAATGGAAGAATTGGCGAGAGGGGAGAGGGAAGAAACACAGCTGAGGTAATAACCTGATTTCGCCTCAGTTGGTTTTGATTTAAGAAAGGAAGAGTGTGTCAGAGAAAACAGCAGGCGCTCTCCTGTCTCGATTCCTTGCCAGATTTTTTGAAGGGAGAGAGCGAGGGAGGGACGGAGACTCAGAATGAAAGGAGAGACAAACCGAACAAAGAGAGATAGAGACGGTGAATCACACCCCATGCCAATAAAATGAACTGACACAAAGAGACAGAGATACCATTGAGAAAATGAGCCGGCTACAGAGGGAGACAGGGGAAGGGAGATGGAGAAGGACGAGTGGGAGGGTATTACCGACGAATGAATTTTTAATAGCACTGAGATCAGCCGTACCAGGAGCTCAAACAGAAATAAATACCTTTGCCTCCATAATTTAAACCTCTTTTTATAAAAACGTAGCAACAGCGTGTTTATTTTATTTTTTCCTACCGGGATGATTCTTAATCAGTCAGCAAAGATGACAGCGTACCTGACGCCAAAGAGCAAGGGCAACAACAAGACAGGCAGGGACAGAGAGGCTTATGGGTAAATGCAGCGTTGCACGCCACTCACACCACACACACACCAGCCAGTTGATTACCCCAGGTGTCTGTATTCACACATGAGGAGCATTTGAATATTAAACTCCCCCAAAAACATGTGTCAGCCCTCGCCCATCTGTCTGTCACCCTGCAACGCCCTGACAATTGCACGAGCACAATTAATGTAAAGCTGGAGGATGTGCCAATTTACCCCCAATTTCCTGCTTACAGCGTCAGACTTTTTCTTTCAAATGTGGATTTTTTTAGCATAATATATGAGGCGTGCCATTTCCCTTGCCAAAAGCATCTCCACATTGCTGAGGATGTCCCAATTTGCAGATTCTGAAGCACGTCCCAATTTAGTGCTTAAAAAATTACAATTTTAGCAGCTCCATTCAAATGCACATCTTCACATAAAAAAAGGCTCTTTTGGTCCATTTTGCCACTCACATTTTCTTGCCATTTTAGTTCTTGACATTCTAGTTTGCTATCGCAACCAGGTTTAGCATTTCAGCGAAGGGAGGGGCTAGGCAGATGTCAAGCTGGGAAATTTTCAGTCTGCAAATTAATTTATTGTTATTCTTTCTTCATCCTGCTTTAAGATTAATTTGTCCATTAGGATCTCTGTCAAAGTTACACTTTCACTGAGCTCGTCTGCAACAGATGCAGGGTAATGTGTTTAAAATGTATGTTGTGTGCACTGGGTATTAAAGATCTTTGTTCAGCTTTCCTTAAAAGAGGTACTGGGCAGGATTGTAGCAGTAACTCGACAGTTTCCTTGTTTGAGATCAAACTTCCAGTCCTTTGCAGTAGGTAGTGACTGTAACCCGTTCTCCTCACCATGTCATGAAATACCAATCTTTTGTCATTGGCATCTAATACAGATGCACAAGGTCCCTGACTTTCAGCTGACTCCAATGGGACACCATCGGCAATAAGACAAAAAGAGAAAGTTGGCATAAAGACCAACAAAGCCCACCTGGAAGGACGTTGGGAGCGGATGGATGGGTAAAATATAGGACTTTCACCCAGGAAATGGCTGTTTGTGTCCTATATTCAACCAAAGTCAACAATTCTACCAGCCACTCATTGATACCTTGGCTGAGGGGTGTGACAAAACGTTGGCGACTGATGAAATATAAATGGCAACAGGCTGGATATGCAACTGTATGACAAATTTCATACACACACACTAAATTAATTTGCGCTATTCGACTATGCAAACTAAAATGGCAAATACAGTCCTGCGTCTCCCAGACTATCGGTGCCAGTCAGTGGCAAAGATAAGCAGTAGGATGGATGTAAATTGATGGTGTGCAATTGCCCCAAAGGATTACATTGCAGTCTGTTTCATAGCTTCAGGCTGCATTCCTCTAATTCAATAATGGGCCGGTGTCCATTTTTTTCCCTTATTAGTCACGTGGGAAAACTGGTTCCAGGTTGAAAAATACCAAAGTGAGACTTCAGAGATAAGGCGAAGGAAGATTCCAAAGTTCCAAAGTTTCCCTGTGCAAGTTTTTACATATATTCTTTCCAGCGAACTTATGCAAGCTTAAATTCAGCAGCGATTCCATATTTGGACAAACTGAAGTTGAAATAGAGCCAAAGGCCGAATAATGCAGGTGTTTTATGTCAGTGGTAGAATCAAAATAATTCCCCAACCTTTGCATGAGACACAGAGGAGTGGAATGATCAATATTCAGGTTCCTCTCTGTTGTTTGAGACGTCTGCTGAGCTTTCAATTTTAATTTTAAGGAAAGGGATTGATTAAAATTCCGGACAGCAGTTTTTCAGAAAGCTATTCCAGTTTTGAAGGGCACGTTCAACGGTGTGGTTTTAATAAGTGAAATGGATCAACAACCGCTGAGGTTTAAGGGTTTGGTTGCTGCATTCTCTTTCCCAGGGAGATGAAATCATAATGTAGCACGCTGACCTTGTGCAAAATATAATTAATCCAACTTGATTTAATTAACATATATTCTTTCTTTTCTGCTTTTTCATACGCCACACTCTGTTGCTCAGCTCAGCTCGTTGTATAAAGCATAATCAGGACTGCTGTGATGTTTTGGGTAAAATGCAGAAAAGAGAACAAAGAGAAAAAGAGGGAGAAAAGAATGACTCAAAGAAATATAAAATGTTTTTCTGTAAGGCTGCCTCTGTTTACCCTTGTTTATACTTAAATCCATGGTTTTATTGTTGCCTTCAGAAATGGTAAACAGTTCTCTTTTCCATTCCCTCCCTGTATCCAGTCATCCATTCATTCATCAACCTTTCTTCACTCTGCTGTTAATGTTTTTTGGGCCAATTTCTGTGTCTGCTGGCCTCCCCTCTTCCTTTTTTTCTCTCTTTATTTCCATCTTGGCCATATTTAGGTGTCAGACATCAGATCGCATAGGATTTGGCATCCTTTGAATGCATGCGTGTACATGTACTATATATTATTATATATCACATATATGACTTTATGGATTTGGTTGAAAGTAACTGAACTAAAACGCTTCTTGCAATGGGAAGCAAAGATATTTGTTTAAAATACTCAAAGTAAAGCTTTTAAGGTAGCACCACTGACATGGCACCAATGGATATTCATCTTTAAAGAAAAAATCTTCTTCATGAACTGATTTTAAAGAAAAATTGACATTGTATGAGAATCAAAATGGCAATCCCAAGCACTTTGGGCCCCCCAACATCGAGCCATGCTACATACTGGGTATCTGAGGGGCTAGTCTGCTACAGTGTTGGCAGCTGTTATTTGTTTACATATGATTTGATCTAGAGTTTTACTTTAATGACTTAAAAAGTAGGCAACATACTTAGACAAAGTCTTGCGGGAGAAGCAAAAAGGGACTTTCTCGAATTGGTAATGTTCATGAGTTGTGATGTCTGTTAAACTTTCTCGTTGGTGCCTTTCGCTTTCTTTCATTCATTTACTTTAAGTCACTCAGTTCAAAAGGTGTAGTTCTGCACAGCTAATAACACTGGCCATAGGAACAGTGCAGCACAGTTAACTAGCTGCAGGCAAGTATAGTTTATCAGTGTCTTTACATGGCATGATATTAACTAGCACTATATTAGAAATTGTAATAAAAGTTGTAAATGCAGTAGTACTTTCAATAGTGGTACGTTTTCAAAGTTATCTAAAGCCTCTGTAAAGACAGGATTGACACACGCACAAACGGTGTGTGCGTCATCGCAGTAAATGCAGATAAAATGTACAGTGGTAACACGTTTAACATATCATATAGAGGCAGTAGTGTTCTTTCCTGCACCTATTCTTATTACAAAGGGCACTCACAATGACAAATTAAAAGTCCCATTAATCCGACAGTGTAATCCCTCCATTGCATGGAGCGGTCTATTCAGCCTGAGTGTGGATTAGTGAACACTGAGACCCTGTGTTGGTGGTCACTGGTGTATAACACCTCATGAAGATAATATACCATGTGTGTGCGTGTGTGTGTGTGTGTGTGTGTTTCCTGATTTGCTGCTGGTGGTCAACATTATATAGCACATAAAGTGTGTGTGTGTGTGTGTGTGTGTGTGTGTGTGTGTGTGTGTGTGTGTGTGTGTGTGTGTGTGTGTGGGGGGGGGGGGG